>CAJPEV010005501.1:0-14629 GCA_905338385.1 Darwinula stevensoni
TGCTAATTTTGTTGCAGAGACGTTTGAGACCGAGGAAGTGAGCATCCCGAAGAGTGGCCAATGCCCCTTCTTCTCCTTCCACTTCCATCCTCGTCCCATGGATGTAATCCCATACAGGTTTAAATCCGATCGTGGTGAACCCTTCCAGTCTGATCTCCCTCTGGGAAGAGTCCTTGAAGTCGGTAGAAAACATTTGGCGGAAGTAGGGGGAGACGGAGGCGAGAATCCCTTTGCAGGAATAGAATTCATCAACTTGAATGAGGATGACGACGTCGCACCAGCTGGGTCCTGTTTTGAAACACTCGGAATTACCTGTCGCAAGGCCATTGTGATCATCCAAGTCCTTTTCGATCACAATAACTTTCTTTTCTTGGGCCTTAGTCGCCCTTTCCTCGTCAGATTGGATCTTTTCTGACACAACAGAATGCAGCTAATATTGTTTGGAAGCCTGAAGATGGAACGTCAATGTAGCATTACAGGCAGTTACACTAAAGAGCAGCACTGAAAGGTAATGGCAAAGTACGCACCAAGCAAGTATACCAGGGGATCTTCATACATCTGGGGATGGGATCGAAAAGGAAGCTGAAATGCGAGGCAAAAACATCGTCGAGAGCAAAGCAAATGATGAGGGTATCCTATGCCTGCGAGAGATAGGAAACAAAGTTTTTCTTAATTTCGTGCATTTCCCAAACCTCCTCCCGTCTTCCTGGAATCTGAAAGTTTAAAATCTAAGGATAACGTTGCCTACAATCAGAATACAGGGCTGAGGTTAACATGAGATGATTTTCGCGGAACATAGTGTTTCCTGGGCGAAAGTTGTGAAACATCAGGCTGTGCGATAAGAATTGTAATTATATAGTTATCGTCTACAATATATATCATTTGTCACTCTTTCGCAAGTCTCTGGAGTCGGATTCAAAACTACGAAAGAAAATCCTTGGGGCGAAGTGAGGAACTTCACGGTCTGTGCAGAATGTAAGAAGCCGATGCATCTGTTTGTGACTCACATTAACGATTTAGATCCAAGCCTAGCGAGAACGACCGGCGAATTTTTATGCAAAATTGGTTCTTCTTTCTAGGGGAAAGAAAACTAGATTTCATCTTTGTCAAACGCATTCCTGTGCGACATACAAGGTATGTGAACACGAATTTTATATTAGAAGTTAAAAAACGACAAATTCCTGAACTTGCATTTTTTTATTATTGACGATTCTCTGTTATAAAAGGTCTCGTAGATAAATAATAAAAATTCTGGCTTGGGGGAAGCGGCAATGAATCGTATTTTTTCTCGACACACCGATACAATGCGGGAAATAGGCACCATGGATATGAGTAATATCTTCAAGCAAAAAAACCCTTTTCTCAAATGATCATTCGGCAAGCTCTCTCACACCTGGGGAAATCAAGTGCCTCCACAACTTCCCAACTGGATCCGTCAAACAACTCCACGGAGGGTGCATTCCCTCCAACGGCGTGCAGCTTCCCTTCCAAGGATACGAGGCCGTGTCGATATCGTACGTTGACCATGCTAGGCCATTCGCGCCACGCATTGCTTCTTCCATCGTACACGTACACCTCTCTCAGTAAGTTAAAAGACGAGCCTTTCACAAGACGCGTGCCTGAGCCATCGGTTCCCCCAGCCAGAACGAGGTCACCCTCTTGCGATGTGACGGCAGAATGACAAATTCCTTTGGGGAGCTCGGCCAGCTCTTCCCATTTGGACGTGCGGAGATCCAAACGCTCGTGTTTCTTCATGTTTAAGTTTCCCCCGATCACGTGGAGACAGGAGTCTTGATGACAAGCTCCCGCACTATTTCGTGGATATGCCATATCAACCAATCGTACCCATTGACCCGATTCCACGTCGAAACGTAACGCAATGTTCTGATCCCTCATATTTCCCTTCCGCCCGCCACAGACGAAAAAGGACCCAGAAGATGCAGCAGTCGCCGGCCAGAGAAAGTCTTCTGGAGGCTTGGGCCCGTCCGTCCATTCCCCCTTATCCACGTCGAAGATTTTCATCGTACCCTTGCCTGCCAGGTAGAGCTTTGCGTCGATCGCTACAAAGGCTCGGAGACATTCGAATTCCTCGCACGGATAATGAGTGACCTCATTCAATTCCCAATTCTTCGGATTAATGCAGTAGACCTTGTTCTCGCTGCCCTTCCCGCCCAGGCACCACAATTCATTCGAAACAATTCTGCTGGGTGCAGATTTCGGGGGCAAAGGAGCAAGCCTTTTTTTTCGTGGCATAGGCTTAAGCGGAGGCGTAGCCGTTGACGCAGACGTTGTCGCAGGCGTAGGGATTGGCGTAAGCGTTGGCGCAGGAGATGGTGTTGTCGTTGGCACAGGAGTTGGTGCAGGCGTTGACGTAGGCGCTGCCAGCGGAAGCGTTGGTGTTGCCGTAGTCTTGTTTTCCGGTGGAACCATTGGGAAGATTTCAAGGGGTTGGACATTCTCTTTGAGAATGGAGTCCCGGAGTTCCAAAATATGGTTGTCTATCGCATCGATGACAGCGTCGAGACACCTCGAATCCCCCTGAACTACCGGGTCCCTAAGGACAACTGTCTTGAGATATTCGTAAGGGATGCGAGTGAGACAGGCTTTGTCGAGAAGATCGGGCAAATGTTGTTTTCTGTTTCCGTCGTGATCCAGCCATTTCCTCTTTGCTTCGAACACCTTCTCGGGGGATACTCCCAATTCGTCTCGATCCAAAAACGATGTCAGTATCTCGAACGAGACACTCAGAAAGTCGCTTGTGCAGACGACTTCACTGAAATGAACTGAAATGTGGCGAATCGCAGCTTCCCTCAAACAATTGATGTCGAATTTTTCGGCAATGGCGAGGGTATATAAGGCATTGTTGGGAGTAAGTAATTCCTCGGTGATTTCACTCAATTTGTTGCAGAGGCGGGTGAGCCCAAGAACGTGGGCATCGTGAAGAGTGGCTAATGCCCCATCTTCCCCTTCAACTTCCACCCTCGTTCCATGGAGGTAATCCCAAATCGGCTTGAATCCGATCGTGGTTAAGTCCTCCAGTATGATTTCCCTCTGGGAAGAGTCCTGGAAGTCGGTGGAGAACATCTGGCGGAAGTAGGGGGAGACGGAGGCGAGGATCCCCTTGCAGGAATAGAATTTGTTACCTTGGATGAGAAGGACGACGTCGCACCAGCTGGGTCCCGTCCTAAAGCTCTCCATAATGCTAGTTGCGAGGTGATTGTGATCGTCCAAGTCCTTGTTTATCACAATCATTTTCTTTCCCTGGACCAAAGTTGCCATTATTCTTGCCAGAATATTTTTTGCCGTGAGGTTGCAAATAACACCGTGTATGAAGAAATGAAGCGACGGGAACTTTGTTACACAAGACTGTCAGTCATAGCACTGAAGTACAACACTGCAGGAGGAGGAAATGGGCAGATAGAGGAAATAACATCGGGCATTCCAGTGAAAGATAAGGTAATAGATGATTTAAGTAACGCGTGATAAGATATGGTCTCCTCTTAGACCTATAGGCTATAGGCGACCAGCTCCAAGTATGACACGATCTTTCAGATAGAATTCCATTAGGTGTCACGGAGGACGAAGTGTGGCATTGGCCGGCGCGAAACACAAGCAGAAACATAATTGTATCACTGTCTTCAAGAACAATGCCTGATTCATATACTCTTAATAGTGATTTGCGACCGAAGACCGCATGAGAGACTCAAATTCACCATTTCTTAAGGGGGGGGGCAGTAGAGAGTGTGTTGGAGGTGGAACGGAACGAAATGGTGAACTGGAACGGAACTCACCTGCTGTTCTGATGCTCTGCTTATATGTCTCAGATATTAACCTCGTTCATTTTCTAGTCTAGGAAGATAAAATGCCTATTTCTCCTTACCTGGCAAGACTGACTTCTTTCCCTCGACTTGAGAATATGAATCATCCCCAAGCAGCATGTTTACTTAAGCAAGATATCCATTTTTTGCAAACAATGTAAATTTCTTGCGATTGCCATGAAAATGACATCACGTTTACGTCAAATTTATGTTACTATATTTACGTCACCAAAGTGTACGTGTGTTTTACATAAACTACACGTCACTCCATCTGACATGAAGTACAATATATCAAGTTCATGCAAAGTTAACATCACACTTTCCATATGAAACTTTAGCTGACCATCCCGCAGTTGCAATACCAAGATTCCTCACTAGATGGAACCCTTGTTCCCTGCACCCTACAAATGTTATTAAGTACTGACTTTCCTGATATAATATCAGGTTTTCTTACCATCTTCCCACTTTTCCATATATATTCATGGATTGCATAATAAAAGCAGGAAATTATTACATATTATGAATAATATATGACTCAGGGAATCATTAAATGCTGAAGCTAAGTTTGTTATTACATCAGTGCACGGGATTAGGGAAGAGTAGAATCCCAGCTCCACCAGTACTATAACTTCTCTATCCTTAATGGAAAAGAGCTCCTATTCCTCCTCTATTCCTCCTCCCGAGGAGGAGGAAGAGAACTATTCCTCCTCCCGAGGAGGAGGAAGAGAACTATTCCTCCTCCCGAGGAGGAGGAAGAGAACTATTCCTCCTCCCGAGGAGGAGGAAGAGAACTATTCCTCCTCCCGAGGTCTTGTTACGGAAGGAGGAACCAGCGAGTCACCTTGGTACTCTTGAGTGCTGGTGAGGTATGAGTACTTGTATACTCGTCCAAGTAACCTTCAGTTCCAAAGTATGGAAAGGAATGGGAGAAATACAGTGTATCAATTCCCTTCAACATACGAATTGGCTAGTTAAATACTGATGAATTTTATGGGAAAATTAACATCAATTTTACGTAAAATGAATGTAAACATGCTGTTGGGGATGTAAACGGGAATGTCAATTTTACGTAAAATTTACGTTTATTTTATGTCGCCGTTTACGTATTGCAGAGGTGACATTTCCGTAAACATGTTGATATTATCTTGATGTTGGTTTGCGTAAAATAGATATAAAATGGACAACAAATTTACATTCATTTTACGTAAAATTAACATAAACATGCAGTTTGGGTCCCTTTTCAGGTTATTTTCCTTTCCTTCAATGTCTGGCAAGCGGTGAGATGCCATTGTGGATCGTTTCATACCGCATTCTCATGATGCCCATCTTGTGCTTCTTGAGGTCCTTCTAAAACGGAAATTCTGCGACCATCACTACTACTTGTCTTTTCAATTATTCCATCCCGAAGCATAATAATGATACGTACATGACCAGGACTCATACGCCAGAGCATTCGACACTGATTTACGTACACTAGCGCCACATCTATGAATCTTTCGAATGAACTACCTCGCATATGAAGATGCCTTCTTCCAATGCTACCTTGAACGTTCCATGGAAAGAACATGCACAATCTTAAATGCCATCAGAATTAATTTCCAAATATCTAAATCTCGAAAGCTTTTCGGTTTCCCAGGGTCAACGACGTTATCTTATCAGGAAAAAATCCATCTGCTGATTTGTCTTTCCCTTGAATGCACGAAATCTTTCTGGCTGACTGTACACGTGGTGTCATATAGTGTCTCAGGTAACAAAGATGCTGTCAGATTGATACATTAGACTTGAACGTAATATTATTCGTATCTTATTCCAGAAGAAAGGTTCATTAAGACGGGAAAATGGCATCAGAACTCCATCATTATGTCTCCATAGAGGACGATGGATACCCTGAAAGTGTTCCCGAGGGTGCAAATGAGAACACAATAGGTGCAACAGAACCCACAGAAAGTGCAACGGAGCAGTCAAAGGATGCAATAGAACGGTCAGAGGTTGCAACTGGGGCACGTTCCTGTTTCCTTTCAGCACGTTCTTCCCCTTTTGCCGTGTCATTCCGTCCCCAGTGAGAGTACCACAATCAGTGGAATTGTTCCAAAGGAGTTTTGGTTTCTGGGAGAGAAGAGCAAAGAGCGAAGTATCTATCATATTAACCCGAATGATTGGGAATTGGATAAGGTATCTCGCTATCCAGACAGTGAATATCGTGATTTCCGGCAGGCCTTTGCAGGAGTCAGTGGGAAACTCTTCCTAACAGGCAAGGGGGGTGATGAAAATCTTCGACGTGGATAAGGGAGAATGGGCAGAAGGACCCAAGCCTTCCGAGGATGTTTCGTGGCCGGCAAGTGCTGCCTCCTCTGGGTCCCTTTTCGTCTGCGGCGGGCGAAAGAAGAACATGAGAGATCAGAAGACGGCGTCGTACTTCGACCTGGAATCCGGCCGGTGGCTGCAATTGATCGACATGAGACATCCACGGAACAGCGCAGGAGCTTGCCATCACGACTCTTGCCTCCACGTCATCGGAGGGAATCTAAACAGAAAGAAATACGAGCGGTTGGATCTTCGAACGTCCAAATGGGAAGAGTTGGCTGAACTCCCTCAAGAACGAGATAATCCAGCTCTTGCACCGCATGAAGGCGAACAACGTTCTGACAGGAGGATCTAAGGGACCAGTCCCACTTCTCAGCATCACGTTCAATAGAGAGGTGTATGTGTACGATGGAAGAAGAAATGCCTGGAGTGTGCGGCCAAGCATGGTGGAAGGCCGATAGAGGCACGGCCTCATTCGCTGTTCAAGCTGTTCGAGGACTCAAAGAATCTTCCGTGGAAGTGTTTCATGGATCGAAGTGGAGAATCGTGAAGAGATTCTATTTGACCAAGAGCGAGAGAGCTTGCAAAATGGTCATTTCAGGAAAGGTTTTCTGGGAACAACTACCATTATCCTATTTCCCCCTTGTACGTGTGAAACCAAAAAGGTGTCATTTTTCCTTTCTTATTTTTATCACTACTTTAATTGTACTTCACATGTGCAATAAAGAAATTTCGTATACATACGAAGGTTAAAAGTCATATTAAAGAACAAAGGCCCTAACTTAAAAATTCAATTTGACCTGAGAATGATCGATCGGTTACGTTCTAATATCACGCTAGGCATAAGTATAGCTAGAGTGCAGTTCGACTTGGCTTACCGTCAAACTATGATTTTTGCAGTTTGCAATATAAGTTGAAATGGCGTAAATATGAAAGATTAAAATGAAAGATTTTGACAACGTCGCCGCGTCTCTTTCCGGGTAAAACTTTCCAAAGTAGGGGAAATGCACCGACAGTGAGCCTGGTGCCAGAGCTTTGAGATCTCCGACCGGTGGCTGTCGGGAAAGCCGTTAAGCTTGGAGTGCGAATATTTTGGTTTTTCACGAAACTCGGCATTTTGGATGGCATCCCTTAATTCCGCCACTCCCGATTCAGATAGCCTTACACGAAAGGAATCGGCGTATTAAAGGACTTCACTCTTCGAATCTCATCTGACACCCAATCTCGTAACAGGAAAAGAACCAGATGCGTCGATGAAAAAGTCGCGGAGTGTTCCAATCCCGCGTAAAAAAAGACTCACAAGGAAAACAATCGAGAGAAGGTAGTACTCGCGGAAGTACTTCCAGCCAGACAGAGAGGTTCGACGGCACAAATTTCCCAGCAGGAGAGCAGTACAACAATGTCTTAATAAACGCGTTTGCTCAAGAACACATCTAGGCGTTTAAAAGTCATGCGGCGCGTGAGTGCTTAATGCTGGCCTAAAATGGAATCGAGAGAGAAGCCTACAAGGGCGCCATGTTGGGAATCGACCTGGGACGCGTGTGGGCATCCAGCATTGGCCCAGCATGGCCGGTTGATGTTGGCCAAACGTGAAACCGAGGGACAGGCCTGCAAGGGTGTGGGAGTCCAACATGATCCATGTTGATTCGATATGGGTGTGTTGTCTAGGAGAAGACCGTACGTCCAGGTACTTCTTCCTTGGAGGAGGGGGAAGCACCAGCGACTCGCTGGATGATGCTCACTTCGTGCTTATTGTTCTCTTGCCGTAGTCTCCCGAGATAGGTGAAGAAGTTCAGGTGTAGCCCGTCACAGTTCTTAAGGAAGCTGGAATGGAAGCCTTCTACGGCATTGGTTGTACGTGGCAGGTCCTGCAGGACACGATTGTAGTTGTTCCAGAGACCTGGTTCGAACGGAGGTGGTATCCGACGATTCCCTTTCATCACCCGTCCGAAATAATTATCTTCAAATTAGCTCAGTACAGGCAGTGCTGCGTTTGGCATGGTGGCTACAAGGTCGTTGAATGCATCTTCCACCTCTGCTGGTGGCACGAAGGTGAGTGCAGGAAGGGACTTCATTTGCAGGCGAAATTCAGGATCATTTTCATAACGTGGCTTCGGACCAGAATGTTGAATCTTGGAAATGACAACCGTGCACACCTGGAAACACGCGCTCCAGGGCATTCTGAGCAGCCTGTTGTAACACTCTGGGATGCAGCAATTCCATGCTGAAAACGAAGGTGCTCCAGCATCCTGGTGTACAGTCGCTCATCTGGTAGAAGAGTGCATACAAGTGGGATGATTTCTCCATGAAAACGCCCGTGGATGCTATACATCCGCATGTATTGCCTTGGAGTCGTCTTGAAAGTGTCATCCATGTACCAATCTCGGCATGCGGATGAGAGCCTCAAGTTCTCAGTCGTCGAAAACATCATTGTCCGGTCGGCATCTTGGCTGTCCCACAATAAGAAGCGTTTTGGGCACGTTCTCCTCCCGATGACGGAGCACCTGTCGTGCGAGTAAATTTGCATCTGGAAGGGCTACTTGAGCCTCGGTATTCAGTCTCGGCAAATTCGCCTGTAGAATCTGTACTGGAGCGATGAGAGCAATCGGTTTTGCCATCGGCTTGCTTAGCCGTAGGATAAAATCAAAGGATATGCAAGGAATCCCTCCAATAAACGGATGCTGGTAAGTAATATGAAAACATACTCGAAATGTACAATATAAATTTTAAATATTTTATCTTCAAATTAATCCCATACGCTCTCTGGCGTATCGATACGGAAGTATTTATGAACGAAACATTGAATTACGAATTTTTCTTTATAAAAACTATTAAATGGTTCGACACTTGTGACTTCGACACTGCGCAATTGATTCCTTTGAAAATGCAGGATAGTACGTTCGGGAATGTAAATGAAATAATAATACATTTGCAATTTTCCAGGTTCTGGAGCATGATGATGTTGCCCTCTCCTGCTGACAACCTGCTCGTCTTCAGTTGTAGCTCTGAAATTGCAGCTTCCTTTGTTTTTTTCTATAGAGGCGCTCCCAATACGTTCTTCGTCCGTCCTTGCTGATCTTGTTCTGAGCAGATAGCCCTCAAGAACAAGAAGATTCTTGCCCTTTTCGCTCTTTACGAACTCCATGAATGCACGAACTCTCACACCGTCCAAGAACTGACCGCTTAATGATCTGATTCCTATGCCGCCCAACTTCTCCATATATAGCCCCGTCTTAGACATCTTGTCGATCGTCTCATCTCTGGCGGCCGTGAGGATTATCTTACAACCGTTTCTGTAGCCTTTTTCATCTTTTTCCCTTTCCCATGAGAATCTTTATCAATGAACGTATTGGCAGTCATGTTTCCTAAAGGAACACGTTTCCTTAGGTAGGAGGCAAAGAATTTAATGATTTCCTCCCCTCCGGGATTAGAGAAGATTAGCGACCGGGGGGGGGTCGCTAATCTTCTCTAATCTCGCCTGGATACACATTGAAATCCACCTGTATACCCAAATGATCAGACTAGCTAGTTCATAGGATTGTATCCACCATTTGGCAGCTTAATCTTAGATGCATTGCTTCGAGTGAAGCTGGTACTCTCATAACATCAACGACTCATCAATTTTTCCCAAGATACATATTATTTGCGGAATTAAGGTCAGCCAATATCTGAAAACTAATTTTCCTCACCTCCTGACTTCCTACCCCGGACAACGAACTTTGGTTGTATTGATGGTGGTCTCTTTGAGGCTGATGCATTGAAGTAAAATGCAGCAGAAGGGAAAGAAATTGAAGAAAGTTCTGGCAAACAAAAATCTTTCATCATGATGAGGAGAGGGAGGATTATTGGAACAGAAAGGATGGTATGGGGTCATTAATTGTGACTTTTTTACTTTTACTTATTTGTAAGCGATGATTCATTATTGAAACACTTGGTTAGGTAATCAGAGCCTGGGAAACGAGGGGCTTTTAAGTGATCATTTGACGAGATAAACAAAAATTAGTCAGGGCGTACTGTTTCATGACTTTCCAACTCGATCCATCAAACACTTCCACTGAAGGACTGGCCTCTCCTCCCAGAGCATACAGTTTTCCATTGCAGGATATAAGACCATGTGTAACTCGTTCTTCCTTCATGCTCGGCGTTCTTCGCCACGCATTTCCACGTCCATCATAAGTAAACACCTCACTACTCTGGGCAATATTTGCTTCGGAGAAAATAAAACAGCCCCCAGAAAGAACGATGTCGCGCTCTTGTGATATTACAGCAGGCATGACACTTTGTTGAGGAATCTCAGCCAACGTCTCCCATTTGGAAGTGCGGAGATCCAATCGCTCATGCTTCCTCGCCCCTCCCTTTTTACTTGCTCCGCCAATGACATGTAGGCAGGAGTTGGGAGCGTATAACCCTGGCCAGTAACGATCGAATTTCACATCGCTCAACCGCAGCCACCGTTCTGACGCCACGTCGAAGCGAAATACCCACTTCCGACATTTATCCCTCTCATCCCGCCCCCCACAGAGGAAGAACGATTCAGTAGAAGTAGCAGCTGCAACGCAACTAGTCGTACACCGGAGGATTGGGGCCTTCCTCCCATTCCTCCTTGTCCACGTCGAAGATCTTCATTTCACGTCGCCCTGTCAGATAGAGTTTCCGGTCGATTCCTACAAAGACTGGAACAAAACCGTCGAGGAATGGATAGTCAGTGATCTCGTCCAAGTTCCAAGTATTCAGGCTGCCGTGAAAGATCTTATCCACGCTGTCCTCCCCAACACACCAAAATTTACTCAAAAGCGAAGCACGTGACGTGATTTTGTGTTCGGGGAAGGTAGGACGGAGTTCGGGAACATGGTAATCCCTCGCATATGTCACAATGTCCAAGCATATTGCGTCTCCGCGAATAGAAGAGTCCTTCATAACAACCGACTTCAGGTATTCGTATGGAAAGAGGGGCAACCGGATTTTCTGGAGAAGATCAGGCAAATAATGTTGCCGGCTACATAATTGCATCTGAGAACCAGCATGTTCGTCACTGTATTCCTTACGAGCAGCAACTTGGACACTCAGCCAGCGAAGCAGCCCGCAATATATGCCACGCAGTTGGGGCAGGGGCTGTGTCCACTCGAGTTTGCCAGAATTGGTTTGAACGGTTCGCGTTGAGAGACACCAGTCTCGAAGATAGACTGAGGTCAGGCCGATCATCGGTGCTGCATCCGGAGGAATCGCTCTTCCTAGTGGAATCCAACACTCGTTCAGACCACGCGCTGCCTAGCAAGTACTCTGGGGTGAAACCAAAGCACCATCCTTCGCCAGCTTCATTCACTTGGAAAAGTGAGCAGAATTGGATCTTGGGTACCGCACTCTCTTACCCAACGCGACCTTGACGTGTGCTCTGAGGTTCGCGCGAATCTTCTGTCCAAGTCCCGCCGCTTCGATTGGCTAGACAATGTGCTCACTGGGGATGAAAAGTGGGTTGTGTATGTCAACCATACCCCCAAGCGTCAGTGCATCAGCAAGGAGGAAAAGCCGGATCCAGAGCCGAAAGTTGATATTCACCCCAAAAGTCATGCTTTCACTTTGGTTCGATGTTCACGGAGTTATCTACTTCGAGCTGCTGCCGGACAGGACCACCATCACCGCTGCCTCGTACAGCGATCAACTGGAGAGACTCGCGGCCAGACTCAAAGAACAGCGCCCAGGACGCACGAAGGTATACTATCTTCATGACAATTCAGGGCCACACACCTCCAAGCAGACTCGGCAGAAGATTCTTGAGTTAGGATGGGAGCTGCTACCCCACCCAAAGTACTCCCAAGACATCTCCCCTTGCGACTACCATGTCTTGAAGGAGCCTGCAGTACCATTTGAATGGAAAGAAGTTCGATGACAGGAAGCAACTCAGACAGGACCTGCACCCATTCTTTGACTCCAAGCCTCCTTCCTTCTACGCAGATGGCATCCACGCTCAGCCCCAGAAGTGGCGAAATGTCGTGGACCACGAAGGTGATATAACATTGATGCTGTTATTGAATAAATAAAAATTGCTACGAAATAAAAGTATCAACCCAAACACATCCATCCGTATCAGGGTCTGTTCCTCGCCTCTGCTAAGCTTAATATAAATATTTTGCTTTTAGAGTAGACTAAGTTTAGATTTAGACTAATTTTTAGCAGAGGCGAGGAACAGGCCCCAGGAGCGACACTGGGACGTATCCTCTCGTCATAGGGTAAAGATTATAAATAGAGGCAAGTCTCCGCTCGAATCCCATTCATTGACATGGTCACAATATAGATGTCGCTGTCGATCCTCCACCTAGCGGGCGCAGATCAACTCCTCCTCCGTGGCCGAGCAGCGGACTCAACGAGACACGCGTGTTACGTTGATTGACCCCACTGAGCTAAGAAATAGAACTGGAGATGGCGCACAATACGATGGATTTGGGGCAATTGAAAGCCATCTTAGTTGGCTCTTCGTGGTGGCTTCCATCTTCCGTGGTGGCTCTTCTCCATTCACTACAATGAGATTTTCATAATTTCCCATCCCAGTTTTCTTGCTGTCGTGATCATGGTGGCAGGCAGTCATGTTACTGGAGGCCTAATAATTCTGGGGGAGTATCATAGACTGATAACGTCATGTCGGAACTCTTCTTTCATGTGGGCGAGTCTCCTATTTCTCGAGTGGGCCTCCAAGTTCCAGGCCTGCCTTTCCTGAGATTGCTGGGCCTACGAAGGCGATAACGTTACGCCGATATTTCTCGAATGGGCCTCAAAGTTCCAGGCCTGCCTTTGCTGAGATTGCTGGGCCTACTAAGGCGATAACGTTACGCCGCCCTTGCATAATCACAGTCGACATATTTTACAGCAAGTCTAAGGCATGAAGTCAAACGAACTTCGAGTGAACGTACAAAGGTAAACATAGGTTAAAGGAAACGAAAGGCGACCACGAGGTGCATGGTAGGGGTATTGGCAGGGCATGCTTCCGAATTCAGGACTGCTCCAGTGTTCCCGCGGTACCTGCTCCATTACTTGGCCAATGCTCACCGCAGGCCCGCTTTAGCCTAGACCCAACCATATGGCTTCAAAATTTACCCGTTTTCCCTATGCTACTCCTATGGGCGCGCCATCTCCAGTTCTATTTCTTAGCTCAGTGGTCTTCTTGCCCTTTTCCGTGCGTTAGGTTTCGAAAAAGGTACGTAAAGATATGAAAATCGCACTTCATGTTTCGCTTTTCGTACGTTACCAATGAAATCGGCTGTTAAGTTTTGTGAAAAGTTTGCAGAGTTTTGGGATTTGTTCAAATAGTTTTGAAAACGGAAGTGTAGTTTCGAGAAACGGACGTAAGCAATTGGAAAAAACTGTAAACGAGGAGGTTGAATTTTGCCGAATCACGACAAAACGAAGAAAACTGAAACCTCGAATGTACCAGTATCTCGAATGCACTTAAAGAAAGAACCGACAAAATTCGAATCGCCAAAAGTCGAATGACACTTTTATTTTTATTTTTTTGTTCAGGTGAAAGCAAAAGGAGGGGTTTAAAACTCTAGATTATGCTCAATACTTCTGAGATAGTCCAGCACACAGTGCATAGTCGTTGCAAACTTCCTGAATCCTGCAGTCGCTCTTCCGTCTGCGCCTCAGTTCATGGCCCATGAAAAGTCGTTCTCTTTCCCGGTCCGACAAGCTTTGCTATTGGCGGAGGATTTCCAAGAAGGTCCACAAATTTGGATGCTTCGATGGCAGGAGTGATGAGAACATGTGATTCCAACCTTCAACCGAATTGTTTGTTCGAGGATCTTTGCTTTTCAGAGCCTCGTTGGCATTCCACATGCCGAATGGGAAAAGCGGAATGCGAGGACAGCCTCGCATGCGCCTACCATCAATGTAAAATTCTCGGAAGTGATTTGCAATCTCCTTTATATATTCAGGAATAGACGGGAGAAGAAAATTATAGGTACGAGGATGTCCTAAATGGATACAAAGGCCAACGCAACAATCATGAGCATGGAAAGAGAAAAATCCTCGTCATTTAAAATGGATTTGACATTGAAAGGAGAAAGGAGAAATGGCCGTGGGCAGCAGTCTTGGTCGGGGCGTGTAGATTCTACGTTTTCGGTCTTTTTCCACCTTCTGTTACATTCGAGGTTTTGTCCCCTTCGACGTTTCGTGTCATTCGCCGTTATGTTACATTCTCCGTTTAAGTTTCTTGGAGGTTTCGATTTTCGGGGTTTCGTTATAGATCCGAATTTTGCTACGGGAAGGGGTTGAAGAAAGGTAAAAGGCGCTACCGCGCCTTTGTTATTGAATGGTGGGGAGTAGGGCTGTACGGTAAACCTGGAACCGCGCTATCGAATCTTTGATACCGTGGTATTTCGAGAAATCCGACTTTCCTCTTGAGAAAAGGAGGCAATGAAAGGAGGAGACACTTATAATTTCGTGTTGCCAAGGTCAGTTTGATTTTTCAGGAGTCAGGAGAGTTAGTGATATCAAGAGGCGATTTCGCCCATTTC
>CAJPEV010005502.1:0-14629 GCA_905338385.1 Darwinula stevensoni
AGAAGTGCCTGTCAGTACGACTGTTTCAGGAAGCAAACGATCTGCGTTTGTTACTTTGCCAATGACATCACATAATGGGAAGTAACAAGACAAAGCAATAAATATGCCTATCATCCCAGGAGTTTTTGAAAAATATATGTCGTCATGGATAAGGATGTCTTTGAGAGGTGCATCTGTATGTCGCCGTTTCCATGGTGTAGTGGTAGCACATCCAATCCGTAATCGTGAGGCCAGGGTTCAATTCCCTTCCATTCCAAGCCTTTTTTTGGCTTCTCTTGCCTTCCATGTCCTGTGGCTTGAGTAAAATAGAGAGAAATAGAAAGCTGAAACGTGCCATACATGTGCCTACAGACACGATGGGTTCAGGAGAAATGCAACATTTTAGATCCATGCCCTGGGGGCATATTTTTTGGGGCCAACGTTTTTAAGTGTTTTTTTGTCCTGGTGTATTGAGCTAGTGGGGAAAGATGAAATTTGGTACAGAATTACCTTCCGGGTAGTTGCGTGCAGAAAAATTCAGACTTTGGAATGAAAATGCTCTGGGGGCATGAATTTCAAAGGGAGATGTTTTTAAATTTTTTTTTTGCAATAGTTAAACCGTTGGACATGGAAAGCTGGAACTTTGTATGAATGTGACTACCAAGATAAGAAGTTGAAGAAAAATGTTATGCCTTTATACATCCCCGGGGGAGAATTACTCGAGGGGCGATGTTTAAAAAAAAGAAAATTGTTGTGGCGAATTGGACAGAAATGAAAAGGTGAGACTTGGCACACGTATAAGTGACGTGATCTTATGGAGTTGATGGAGTATTCAGTTCTTATGGTGCATTTTCTCCGGGCATAGCATTTGGGTGGGTTGGCTTTCCTGAAATTTCTGAAATTTCGGATCCAGCAAAACGGAGATTGCAAGAAATGTTGAACTTGGCAAAGAAATGGAAAGATGAGTAGCTGAGTAAAGAAACAATTCTTTCATGTTATATATAGATGATCGTGAGTAGCTGACTGACATAAGTAGCTATTCACAATCTGAGTTCAGGAAAAATTACACTTTGGTGATAGACGCCATAGGGGCACACCTTTTCGGGGAACATATTTTCAAATAGTTCTCTTTGCTTTAATGAAACCCATGGAAGACCATGGAAATCTGTAACATGGCAAGAACGTGACTGGGGAAGCACTCAGCTCAAATGGCAAATGTCAAATTTCCAAAAAAAATTTTGGGCATATTTCTTGAGGACGTAACGTTTTCAATAAAGTTTCAAACATCCCTGCGAAACGGGCAGAAATAGAAAAATAGCAGCTGGCGCACGCATAACGGACGCGATGTTGATTTAAGTAAAAATTCAACTCTTGCTGAGCGTCTCCCCAGAGAACAGCTTTTGGGTGGGTTGCTTTTCCAAATATATTTTTTACAGCCAGCAAAATGGGGAAACGTATAAGGCTGAAAGTGGGTGGCATAGAGTTCCCTGAGTCTATATTTCAGAATAATAATAAAAATTCGGTAAAAAAAAACCACGCCACTTTTTTTAAGTCCCATTTTCTTGAATTTTTTTCGAAGCAACGAAACAGAAACGGAAAATTAAAATTTCCCTTCAGAAGTACCTGTTTTATGGCTGAGTACAGGAAAAATCCTACTTTTGAAATATGCCTCATGAGCATAGATTATAGAATGGAAGTATTTGAAAATGTATTCTCCACCTTTGCAAAAAGGGACACAAGAAGAGATATCAAGTTAGGCACACTAGAAATAATAGAAGTAATGATTTTGATAAAAATGAGGACTTTCGTCCCTATATGTCACATATTCCAATGGGACGTACTTTAAATACATGTTTGCCATTTCGCAAAGAATAAATGAATTAAGCACTATCCATGGTAATGGAGCGCCGAAGGCGCGACCACAGCATATATATACTGTAATACCTAAGACACAATGACTGATAATACTGCCTTCGGCGCTCCACTATCTGGAATAATGATTAATTCATTGGACATATCCATTTTGACCAATCTACTAAAACTCCTGGGATGATAGGCATATTTATTGCTTTGTCTTGTTACTTCCCATTATGTGATGTCATTGGCAAAGTAACAAACGCAGATCGTTTGCTTCCTGAAACAGTCGTACTGACAGGCACTTCTGTATGGTGTTTTAGCTATCTATACCCGATCTAATCATTAGTGGTAAACATTTCTTGAGAACGTGCTGCATAAAAATGTTTTTCCTACGTTAAAACTGAGCTAAAAAAAACAACCAGGAATTTCCCTGGAATAATTTTTGACATCGGCACAAATATTTTCATGAAAATTGAATCCAACAATACAACTGAAACTGAGGGATTACGAAGAGCTGCCGATATTCCCATGTTACCCAATGTAAGATAGAAAGATCATATAATACATTCCACTACAAATTTTTCACTCACCTCCTTCAACCCAATTTCATTCTTGCTCTCTTCTTCTTTCTTCTCCTCCTTGCTTCCTTCTGTGACACAGATGAGTTCCTGAAAATGTAATACAACAATACAACTGAAATTGAGAGATCATGATGAGCTGCCCATATTCCCCACGTTACCAAATATAAGACAGAGAGATTTATTAAAACCATTATTTCATTAGTATTTCACTCACTTCCTTCGATTCAATTTCATGCTTACACTGGTCTCCTTGACAGTCAACGTGAATATGAAAAGCGTCCAGAATGTCAGATTTTTGGGAACGGGTCAGCTAAATCTAGTCAAAGGTAACGTCACACGACCTAACGGGTAGTAGGTGTCCGCAGGTTTCTAAAGGAGTCCAGGAGTTCTACGGCATACGAGCTGCTCGCTTCCAGACATCGTCAAGCATATACATTCCATTGTGTTGTTTTGCCTTCTCTAAATTCGAAGATAATTTTATAATGAATACCCACCACCACTGGCATGTTCTTCATCACCTTACAGTACATTAGTCAAATTCAGAAACTTTTCAATTTTCCGTGCCTGACACAAGGAAACCAACATAGACCATATTTCCCATACTGACGATCACCTTCCGTATCTTCATTGCCGCCCTTCTGTTTTCCCAATCATGCTTCCGATAGTGGAAAGGTGCTGCATACACATGTTGCCTGTAAGAGTGATGATGGTAGGCATACCAACATGGGTTGCTATAATAGGGCGGCCCTCTATTACCCACCAACAGAGCTGTAATATGGCCCTCACTCACTTTATTTGAGGACAATAGTAACCTTACGGTCTTGTTCCTATCAAGATCCAAAACAGAATCGATTCGTCATGTCAAAATTTGTAACTGTTAGCCGAAGACTACTGCACATGGAGATTGATATGTCTCCTGAAATCCATGATCTTGGAACTGGACAGGCAAAAAGCTACTCCTTTATGTCCTCACCTTCGCTGGTATTGTACACCATCCTGGGCCGTCCGCCATCCTGGGCGACGCATTGCAGCCTACATTCCGTAAGCGTACACTAAGTGTAGTTATATTTGCTTAGCCCGCATTCCATGCTCTTACGAGGCTAAGTAAAAAGTATGCATTTGTATGCATAAAAGTATGCATAAAATCCGTTCCCGTCTCATACCGAAGGTTACCGACATCATTCATACGCAACATTATCCCCAGGTTGCAAAGCTTATTATGGAGTGATGATATAGGATTCTGATATATGAAATTGACGGAATAAGGAGAATTGGTGCATACATGTAAGTTGGAGTGAAGGTAAGCAGCAGCCGCGACAGCGAGGCATCCTCGACCCCGGCCACCAACGCACATGAATCCACCGTGGTAGTGTGCCTCCAAAGGAGGAGTGATGAGATAGGGTTTCTCCCCAGGCACAAGGGAGGAGGGCCGAGGCCTAGTGTTCAAGGTTCCAGGTTTCACCCTCAACTCATGGGGGGATTCGTGGGAGAGGACGTGACGAAGGAGGCTGGGGAAACCCGCATTCCGATATCCGCTCTCAAGGATCATCACCCCTTGTGAAGGCACAGGTAAGGCAGATATTCATTTATAATACGAGACTACTCACAACGGAAAATACTTTGAATGCCCCTCCTTGAAATGCGTCTTAAGATTTTTTTGTGACTATGTTGTAAAGATGAATAAAATTGGCTGAGATTCAATCCCAATTCTTTTGCGAAGACTTAGAGATGAAGACCTTAAAAGTAGAAACCACCTCTGTTGCTTATTTTTCCCCTTATTTGCCCTTTTCGGCGGGATACTTGCCTACTCACAGTGGTAGGGCGTAAGGGGGCAAATAGGTAAGTGGGGGGGGGGATATAGATGATAGATGATTTCATGATAGAAAGTAGAAACTTGATAAACGAGTAGCTGTTAGGGTGCTGGCTTCTGTAAAAACCCTGATTTTGTGGTAAATTCACCAGTAGCCCGTTTTTCAGTGGAGCCAGGTTTCCGTAATTTTTTTCGCAACAGTTGAATAGGCAGATTTACCACGTACATGAACAACAAATAGTTCTTGAAGTGCTTAGTATAGGGAAAATCCTACTTCATGAGAACATTCACGCAAGTCCATGGAAATCGGGCAGCTAGAGAAAGGAAAAATTTGACACAGAAATAGATGTTGGGAGCCGATTTTTGGAAAAATCAAACTGAGGTCCAACCCAACCGGGTACATTTGTTCGGGCATATTTTTTCCGATTTTTTTTCGCTGCAGCGAAACCGGTTCAAATCGAAAGTTGAATTTTGGTGAACAAGTAGTTTAATCAATATTCATTCCAAGGAGTATTAAGTGGAGGCCTTTATTATCATAATTTTTTTTTTTTTTTGGGGGGGGGGAAAGGTGTAACCACAAAATGTTTTCCCTTGAGCAAAAGGGTTCTTACAGTTGTGTTTAAAAATGGAACTTGGGTGATATGGATGAAGGACATTTTCAAATGATGTCCTTTTGGAGGTAAGACTCTCCCTTTGCATAATGTTGCCAACTTCGATTTGGGTATGACGGCACATAGCCGAAAGTTAATTGAAGTCATAGTGTTAACTTTAAAGTTAACTTCAATTAACTTCAAAGTTACTTGAAGTTCAAGCAGTTTTACTAAGTACTTTAGAAGGTATTAATATCTAAATCGTAAGTTTTACATGATTTCTTTTTCTACATAGTCGAAACCCGAAGATGCGCCCATTACGAGTTTGTTTGCCTGTTGGGGGACAAAAAAATCGCTCGCAAGTATAAATCTATGGTAGATCTGGGAAATCTATTTTATTGAGGCTGCATTTTTTTAAAAATATGCCTAATAATTCTACTGTTATTCTAGACATATACTGTATACTGAAGCCCTGCACTATTGGCTTGGCCCTTAATGAGGAATGCTCGACAAGGTAAACAAAGAAACACGGACATGTACGCCTTTAAGACCTTTGGAATGAACTTCGCCATTATCAATCACAGAACTGGTGTTTCTGGTTTAAATAATGAACAGGCAATCTGCTATCACCTGAGGGAATAATATAAACGGAATGATCACAACATATCAAATGGTATTGATATGTTGTGATCCAATCAGATTTCATCAGGAAAATATACCCATGGCTCTAAGAGCAGGAGCCCTAGATCATTCTTGAATATCGAAAAAATAGTATTTTGATCTGATCACTGGGAAGGAACTCGAATAAATTGCGAAGGGCAAGTGAAAGGTCATGAACCACGGTCACATGCTGAAGAATTGGGACATTTAATTGTAAATTATTTTTTTGAAATTTCATGCTCAATCTTTACAGTTGCTGAAACGGTTCATAGTTCCTTCCATTCTAAAAGCTAATCTAATAAATTTGATGTGAAGAAATTAAAAATAATCAGCCTAGCATTCAATCTTCATTTGTCAGAGACTTACCCCACTTGGAAGAAGCAAAGATGTTATTTCAAAAGGGGACAAAGTGATTTAGGAACTAAATTGAGGCAGAAGGCTGGTTCGAGTGGTTTACCATCTTGACTATGTTGCATGGTGGCACGCATAACAGTATTAAGAAAATTGCCTTCTTAATAGAGTTTTCATTTTGATTTCATTTGAAGGAGCAACTTCAGTGCTAAAAATGAGCTATTATTAGGTATTTGGCTTTATCAGGATAGAAGGTAATGAAGTATAGAAGATCGGAGGTACCAAAATTCGCTAGCAGCAAATTTTCTCTCATGCCTACTTAACTGCAGTAATATTTTCCGTCAATAATTGGATTAATAATAATTTCTTCCCGAGTTTATTACGGATCAAGCACTGTCGAGCAGACCTCATGTTTAAATTAACATTGAATAACCAGGAAACGATTGAAGTAACCCTTGGGAGGGAGGGAGGGAGGGAGGTGTGGATATCGGGAAGTAGCGATCTTACTTGTATCTGGAAGGACTTTGAATTCCCTCTTGAACTCCTTCACGTCGAAGGTGATGGTAACATACCCGACGTAGGGTAGGAAGGCGATGGTAAGAGAAGCGAGAGAGGTATGAGAAGAGAGTGATTCGAGGATGGACTCCCATTCTTTCCTCAATCCATCTGTATCTCCAGGACCACGTCCAATAGCATGAACGGGAGCATTGTCCAAGGCAACGTGAAATCTTTGTCCTTCCTTTTCCCCCTTCTCAGATATTTTCACCAGCAGTTTTTCCATAGCTTGGGGGTAAAAAGACAGTTCTTGTCTGAAGCCATAGTCCTGTATGAGTTCATGGATGTCGAATACCTCCACCACTTTCTCCAGTCCAATCTTCTTTATTCTTTCTTCCATACTCACTAAGAAGAGTTTTTTAGAACATGCATTTCTATGCCATCTGCTGCAGTCAACGAACAGAATCCGTGTCTTGCATATTAACTCCTCTTTACTCATTTCCTCCTTTACCTGTTCAGCCTTCCCTTTCAATCGGTTTATGAGAAATGTTGTCTTTCCAGATTGATTTTGTCCAAATAGAAGCACGAACCTTTTCCACTCGGTTTCGGCATCTGGTGATGGGGTATCTTGTTCCAAGGAAGTGGGCCACGAGATCGTGTGTGACTCGTCTAGTGGAGCATGAGAAACATCCAATGATGGCTTGCCAGGATTCATGAGAGAACAGGATGAGATGAGTCCGAGATGCTGAGGTTCTTCCCAGCGACCAGAGAGTAGTGAGATTGTGGTGATCACATGGAGAGAGCCTCGGGCCATGCAAATTATGCGAGACCAAGAGCGGTAAAAGCACTTTTCATCGTCTAAGAGGATGAGATCCTGGAATGACATCCCCACCACCTGGTACTCATGGAATACAAAGAAGTCCGGTTCAGAATGTCCTCGAAGTCTGCCTTCCTTGTCGAGGAAGGCGACTTTTTGCTGAAGGCGTCCTCCGAGTTCTCGCACAACAACATTTCTTTCATGTTCTTCTCCCCTGGTGATAATCGTAAAGGGTCGGGAGTCAGTTAGAAGTGATCGAATCTTCAATGCAGCCTCTGATGCCCACAGGTATACCTCGTTGTATTTTGGGGGAGCTTTAATGAAGACAATTTGAGGCTTTCCATCCATCTCACCCTTGTGCTCAGATGAAACCATGGACAGAAATGTATTATTTTCCAAGCCCTGCATGGGCAGTAAAAATGAGCATGGGAACCTCTTTTGAATGAACCGGGTCACATCTATGACAAATTTCCCCAAGTTCTCTGTGTTTCTCTTGATTTCTGTCAGTAGCTCCACTCGTTCTCTTCCCAGGGAATCGATGATTTTTTGGAAATCCAGAGTCTCATGGTAACAAGGATTGCTTGGACACCATACGATCCAAAGACTTTTGCATTTCGACTTCTCTGCAAAGTCCTTCCATCTTTGTCCGATATCGGCTGGTTCACTTTCCTCCATTTCCCAGTTGATCTGCATTTCATCAACCAAAACATGCTTTTCTTGGTCAGCAATGATCGTCTCAATAAAATTCTGTTGGTTGCTACCCCCTGGATACTTGATTGTGATTTTATCCTCGAAATGGCGTTCATCTCGCCACTTGGTGATATCATTGGTAAGCTCTCCCCCTGACATGTTGACGATAATGACTTCTTCCCCACCGTGTGCAAGTTCCTCGGCTCTCTTGAGGAGTAGCCACGTTTTTCCTGTACCTTGCCCACCAGTTAGAAAAAGAATACGCCTATCTTCGTGAAGAATCTGTCTTTGATGAGGCGTGAGAAGAAGTAATGCTTCTTGCATATTTTCGCCGATGTTCTCGCGAAATTCTTCAACTGTCCTTGGCATTTCCGACACCGACGCAGAGGCAGCCACATACGTTCTCATCACGTCCAAGTAACACTCCTTGACTGCTTCTTCTCGTGTCATCTTCCTTGTTAGCGTGACCCCGTGTCTCTCGAGGAAATTCTTGAATGAATCACGTGAATCCAGGTCGTCTTTTGTAAGGATATTTTCGTCACAGTCGCACCCCAGAGACTCTCGAATGTCTTTCCTCGACAAATACGGGAAAGCAACGAAGCCACATAAATAAGTGTGCTTAAACGCCGTCGCTCCAACCATCTGCCGAACAACGCGATGGCCCTTTTCCAGCTGATTCTCGGCCTTCCCCATATGCTCCAGAAGGGAACGACCGCGCTTTGTTTCATGTCTGCTTTTCACCTCAAAGAATAGCACGAGAACGCGGTTGCCATCCGACACGATTCCGCATACATCATGATCACTTCTCAAGATTTCGATTCCATATCTGTTCCAGCGGTCCTCCTTGTTTGGCGTTCCTTTTCCTTCAACTCCCATAGCTTTGTAGAATGTCGCGTTGAATTCGTAATCGTATGTGACGAAACTAGGAATGTCGGCTAATTCTTCCTTCATGTAGTCGAAAACCGTGGCGACTGCTGAGCATTCTATCGGAATCGTTGTAGATGCACCGACTTCCTTTGTTGCTTTTGCTTTCTGCATTTCATCAAACAGTTTTTTCTGACTCTGGTCTTTGAGGACGTACCCAACGGGGAATGAGTAAGCCCGCATCTCTGCTCCCGGATAATTTTCTTTTTGATACTCCTCGGCACCTTCACGGAAAGTCAGGTTTTTGTATGCAGCCTCTCGAACCTTCATCCAATTCTTCTCTCGAGGATCTTTTCCTTTAAACTTTTCCAACTGTTTCAACTCAGCCAGTTTCTCATAATTCTTACAGTTGTGTGCAAAGTCCTTGGTCCAAAACAAAAATCTCTGTTAGATATCTGACCTCTATTAGGAGTGTTGCTACCTCAGCTACAAGATATTCAGAGTTTACAAACCTTGGAAGTCTGTCCATCCTTGGCTGGGCTCTGCTGCCCGTTCCCTTGCCTCTCCGCCTCCCTGTTAATCAGAAGTGTATGAGAAATTACAGACTGACAGGCGCCAAATCACAGATCGCACCAATCCTAATGGAGCCAGTAGGCCCATTCATTTATGTTTTCAAACCTTCATTTTTCTTTCTGATCGGACCATTTCTTAACGCAGTAGAATGGAAATTGCATACTTAAAGAGATGAAATAACGAAGAGGAATTTTTACAGTCAAGGGCTAGAGTACCCTGTCTTTCACGTTGGGGCAAACCACAACACGTTTTTTTGCGTACGGACCTCATTCACCCCTTCACTGTCGAGTTTTCTTTTGGAGAGGTTGCGTTCACGCAAGTATACTCAGGCGTGACTGTCAAAGGGTAGAAAAAACCTGGTGCAGTAATCTTTTTTGAAACCTAAGGTAACACTTGAATAACAATCATAAGCTTTTCAAGCAAAAGAGCGGTGATAGCCACATTAATTTCAGCATTATTGCAGAGGCTCTTGTGAATCAATGAGGGCGTGGCGAATTCATTTCAATCTTCCTAATATTTCAGTGCTCTATTCCGTTTAGTTTCCAGTTTGACTCCTACTTTCCTCCAGCGCCTCTTTTGAAACTGCAAATTGCGAACTTCTCAGCATATATTGTACATAGCCGATTTGAATGCTAGACGGCCACATGTGAGATTGTTTTATCCAAGGAACTGCAAAGGCTTCGACAAAATTTACAGCCAGACAATTGTAAATGTCACAATTCTAATTTTACTTGTTTCAAGCATGCATTTCATGCCAGAAATGAGCGAAACTAGATATGCCCTTACGGAAATGTCCAATGGGAAACCTATAGATTTTCCTATAGGTTTTTAAAACATGAAAAACCTATAGGATCCTATAGGATCCCTATAGAGTCGTATAGGACTCCTGACGTATTGGATTCATTGAAGAATTTCTTGGGTTTCGAAACCCTAGCATTACAACGGGAATGACAACCGGGAACCATATTGAATTAATTACCGTGTCGGGTGTTTCCCATCGAAGGGAACTTACATCTGTAATAATAGTATTGCTAGGCCTGTATTATTCATTATCGAGGCCAACATACGTCGTTGGAATGCGCAGGATAGCGCATCCACTTCCTTTGGTATAGAGAAATACGATTCTTCTCTCTACCTAAGGTAATACCAGACAGAACCTGGAAAAACCGTCTGTTTATTGAAACTCTTTTCAGATGAGGCCTACTCTCTTTCGTACGTGGTTCTCATAAGGAATAATAATAATATATTTCTGGCCTGGACTCCTTGCTTCTATTTGGAAGATAGGGATGACAAATAAGAAGGGGTAAAAGTTTCTTAATTGCTACAATG
This sequence comes from Darwinula stevensoni, assembly GCA_905338385.1. NCBI lineage: Eukaryota > Metazoa > Arthropoda > Ostracoda > Podocopida > Darwinulidae > Darwinula > Darwinula stevensoni. The sequence continues at coordinate 10,597 of CAJPEV010005502.1, forward strand.
GGGCAAGACGAGACATATGGGGAGGTACAAATCAAAAACTCGTGTGAGAGATGATTCTGTGGATAAAGGGGATGGCACTTTTGTGTACTGTGAGAAATTCGAGAACCCCTTTCCTCCATCTAGTGGCCTAGACGAGAACTTCAAACGGAACCCTATAGGTCCTATAAGTTCTATAGGGAACCATTTAGGTCCCAAACGGAACCCTATGGGGCCTGTAGAGTTCCCTATAGGCCCTATAGGGGGCCTATAGGATATATATTTTCGTTTAGGAATATATAGGAATCCCATAAGGCATTTTCGTAAGGGTTACTGACCTCGACCTTTATATGACTAACCTGCAAGCATGAGTTCGTAAAGTCCATGAGTAAAACTGCTTTACTTTAATTTGAGTAAAAAGTAAATCCCATCGCAATGGCATAATTTTTGTTAATTTCATGAGGTTGACCAAGGAGCCGGGGTGGGAACAACCTGACCTGCCCCTGTGAAAATGAGGCATTTTCTCTCTTTTGTCCTCACGTCTCCTCTTAAGTTCCGTGCTTCTGATAACTTCAAGCTTTGGTGGCGCCCTGCAGGCCTCCCGAACCTAATAAAAATGCACATGTATATTGTTGAAGCAAAAAATGGGGACACATTTTCCAAACAGGCATATATCCAATGTATATTCTCGTAAATTAGAGTACGCATGTGAAGAGAACATTCAGAAGTGGTGGCATTGGGATATATAATTTCGCAAGTTTTTCTCAGCAGAAAGCAAAGCAATGTTAGGTTTTCTCATCGAGAAAGTTTTAAAGAAAATAAACTCCGTAGGTTACTTTTACGTTTTTTGAAGGGACAGATATTTCTTCTAATGAGTGAATTCCAAAGGGAAACTCAATAATAATAATAGCATAATCGCTTTACAAATGGCAGAGAAATCTCACTTACCTAAGTCAATGATCCCAGAATTGAAAGATAAAATAGTGAGCGATTGTGAAGAATTTGATCAACCTCCATTGGAAGCCACGCAAGAGCGAGTCTAGGCCTCTAGGACGAAAATGGTCTCACTGGTTATATGACATTTAGGAATTTATAAAATACCGTCTAGAATACCTCACTTAACACCGTTCTTGCGTGGACATGCACCAGTCTCTACTACACACATCAGATCACGAGATTCACGGAGAGTTTAAACAAAGCGTGTTGTTTACTTGCTCGCTCCATTGCCAGAGAGGGAGTCTTGAAAAGTGAAGACGAGGCAGGAAGATACCTGTTGGGACTCCTGCCAATGAGGGGACTTGAGTAAAAGACGGGACTCGTGTAAACAACGTGACTCGTGCCAGCGAGAGGAGCAACGTGCTACAAGGTTAGGGTTGTCACCTGTGTAGTGTGCGGTATCGTTTGGCGAGGTCGGTAGTACGTAAGTGCTGAAAGTACGTTGATAGCTTACTGGCAAACAGCCCTACCATCTCGATTACGAAAAAAAGAGAAGAAAATGATAGAATTTGTCCCGTATTTGTCGCTACGGAATCAATAGCCGTTGGGCAAGGATTTCAAAGCGGACTGGGTTTTCTCACAGATTTCCTTCATTCTAATTGATATGCCACGTGCATTTAGTTCTACAGTGTACTAAACAGAAGAAAAATAGCAAAACCTCTTTAGCTCCGCACAGTGAATACGAAAGTTTCAGTCCCTGAGATATAATCGGGAGAACTCAGAAGGAGAAAGAAAAAAAACAAGCAGACATTTCTCTCACACTTGATGCAGCACAACTCGTTCGTGGTTGCGTTATTTTACGGCAATCACGACAAGAGAATGAATTTGGTAGGAGTTGCTCAGGCTCCAATCCTCTGCATACCCTCTCTCCAAAATTCGTCCTTGCAATTTCTAAGTCTTCCTCCCGGCTCCAACCAGCAAGGAACAGAAACTGGCTCCAACCAGATCCATCCAAGTCCGGCTCCAACCAGCACTTAGGCACTTCGGCACCAATCGAGTAGAAATAGCAAGTTTGTAATCTACAAACGGGGTCCCTAGCCCGGTGTCGCAGCAGCAGCGAGGTCAGAAGCACTTCGCCTTCCCTCCTCTCCCTCTCTCAGGCGACTCCCACACTGAGTTTCTATAGTGTCACTCTACGTGAAGAAACCTCCTTCGCTAATGGGGCCGGAGGAAGGGAGGGAACTCCTAATTGGGGTAACAAATGATGCAGAAAAATGTGCGATCCGGACCCTTCTTGCGGGGATTCCGGAAAAACGCAATTTTTAACACCTTTTAAGAAGACCATTCATCTGTCCTTGTCACTGTTCTCTTCCTCCAGGTGTTAGCAGGGAGGGGCAATAATAATAATTCCACCCCTCCAAGCATATTAACCCGATGATCGAACGATTTAGGGTGACAGCCTCTATGGTGCCATACCTGTTCATAATTTGTATGGACAATACGTATTTCAGACTAGCGCCTTCTTTGCTCCCTTTTATAGAAGACTGATTAATTCATTTGAAGGATACTTTGAGACCAATCTAGCAAAACCCGTGGGGCCATAGCGTATTTATTGCTCCTTCAAGTTATTTCCGTTAATGTGGCGTCATTGTCAAACCAACAAACGGAGATATTTGGTTTCGTAAAATATTCGTACCTAGTGGTATTTCTATATGGTATTTAACTATCTTTACCCATTCGAATACTTTTAGGGTAATATATTCTTGGATACGTGTTGCATAAAAATATTTCTGTTTTGTTGAACTTAAATTTACAAAGCAGGAATTCCTTTGGTCTACTCCTTTCTAGATAATATTAACGAAATTTCAGTATTTTTGTGTGCCTCATTATTGGAGCAATATATTTCATGGAAATTGTCTCCCGCAAAAGTTTTATCTCTAAAGAAAATATCGCGATGGAAAAGTTCGTTTCTAAATATGAATCAAGGCAGGTATCTTTCTGCATACGTTTCAGATACTGTCTCCTGAAATATTTCAGTTCAAATTCAGATACTGTTTCGCGAAAGCAAAACTTTCTGGGATTTCTGTTAAGAAAAGAGGGGATATAAATGAAAAATAGAAAATTGCCTAAAGTGAGTACCACAAGAGCTGCAGCCCTGACGAAAATGCCTCATAGGAATCCTATAGGAATACTATAGGATCCTATATGCCCCATAGAGTTCAGTTTGAGACCTATAGAGTTCCCTATAGAACCTATAGAGCCCCCATAGAACCAATAGGGTTCCCCATAAGGCCTATAGGTTCCCTATAGGATCCAAAGGGTTATGTATAGGACCCGTAGGGTTCCCTATAAAACCTATAGGATTCCCTATAGGACCTATAGGACCTATAGGGTTCCCTATATGGCTTATACGGAACCCTATAGGCCTAGAGGGTTCCGTTTGAAGTTCTCCTCCAGGCCACTAGATGGAAGTATTGGGTTCTCACATTTCTCAAAGGGCACAATAGTGCCCTCCCCTTACCCAATGAATCATATCTCACAAGGGAGTTTTGTACGTCCCCAAATGTCTCGCCTTGCTTCATTGTAGCAATCAATAAACTTCGACAGTTCCTTATTTGTCATCCCCATCTTCCAGATATAATCATGGAGTCCCGTGAAGAAATATGCCCTTATTCTTTTTGAAAACCACGTACGAAACTGAATAGACTCTATTCACATGGAGTTTCAGTAAATAGACGTGCGCACAGAAATTTCAGTGCCTCAATTCGGTGCATTTTTCTCGCGGAAAAAAACTGTCCTTCATAAGGACAACTTTTTTATCGACGAAAATGCATTAATTTGATTTTGCGTGTATAGGGCAGGTATATTATGCGCTTCTGCCGCATTGAACATTTCCTGATGAACTTTAGCCACATCGAAATTTGCCTTGTATGTCCTATTGTGGGAATATAGTGGCTTTTGAGCTTAAAACCCAAACACACGAACCTCATTCAGGGGAGACAACGGGGCTTTTAGCGAAGGAGCTCTTTTTCTCCCATAGGAATCCATGTATTCCTAAAGGACTGATAAAAATATATATAGTTAACAGTCGGATCTCATATTGGCGATACGTGTTGCACCA
>CAJPEV010005503.1:0-14627 GCA_905338385.1 Darwinula stevensoni
GACCGAGAAGAGTGAAGGGATATTTGCAGCTGCGGCGGAAATATAGCTTTTATGTTTTATTTCTTGCTTCCGTTTCTCCTGCAGTGGGCAACTGAATCCTTGAGTGCACGTGCACCGGATGGCAGATTATAAGAAAAAAAAATTCCAATTCAGTCGGCAAAGCCCCGCGGGCCGCACATCAGGACCTCGCGGGCCGCGGGTTGCTCATCACTGGTTTAAACCATTACTTACGTGCTTAAAATAACCAATTTATAAAATATGTACGAATTGCAAAAATCGCTCAATTTTATGAAGAAATTATATTTTATCGATAATGGAGAAGAGATATTCTCCAAATGATGACAACATATCATTTATGTAACAATACCAGAAGAGGGGAGTGCCATATTGAGCAAAAATGTGATATTTTGTTAAGTGCATCCACAATTTTGGCCACTAGTGTATTGATGTAATAATTTTGTTGCAGTCCGAGCCTGTGCATGCGTCTAAGAAAGCCGACTCTGGACTGGAAATATAGCTGTCCATTCGGATAAAGACCTAGAAATGCAACAAAAAGAAAAGGTGATAACAGGAAGAAAAGGATAGCTATTGCTTGGAAGAGCAATGGGCTTATAGTCCATGGCCTGTAATCTAGCCTAGGCTCACGATCCTAGTCAATGGCTTAGATCACTGAATGAGGAAATTCTTTTGAAATGGCTTCATATAAGAAATGAGAAAACCATCATTCTCACTCAATGTTCTACAGGGTGATCAAAAAGTCACTGCAGTAGAATTAGTTTTGTGGCATAAAATTAGTACTAGTCTGCATATCACGAGTATCACATTATCAATGACAAATTCATACTTCATCAAATATTAGCACCATCCATGATGCACATAATTTATCTTCTGTACATCCCATCTGCAATGAGGTTTCCTACATCATACACTCACCGCCAAAAAAAGTCACACCAGGAAGGAGTTGAGCGATCTTGATGAAATTTGGCAATCATACTCGTATTAGTGCGTCATGAAATTGATCCTAGTTTCAAGGTCGTAGGTTTAATATTCGCAGAGAAAACTTGTCAAACATCTTAATTTAAATGGATGTCGGAAGGTCGTACTTATCGCCCACAAAGAACATCTAGAAGGAGTTTAGTAATGAAATGCGAAACAGGAACTTCTACTGATGTTTCGTACAATGGAGCAAAGTTTCAAGGTCATAGGATGAAGCGATGCAGGGAAAACTTGCCGAGCTAGCCGAACGCCCTGAGGAATGGGGGAAAGGGCGAATACACTGATCAGGCCAGTTTCCTTTCCTGCAATCGTTTATTTTTCCATGCCAGGACGACGTCCACAGAGGCAATTTCGCCAACTTCACCAGTTCTATTGAGGTCGGTTAGCTGGCGTGATGGTGGCTGGGGACGGGCTATCCCTTGTCCCAATAGCTCGTTCACCATATCATCAGATACAATCGTCTGGTAAACGCACTGAGAGCTCAGATCGACCGCCCTGTACTCCTGGAAATGTTCCGCTGCCCACATCGAGCAAAATGAATTTCATTTGCAGCAGCACGCATGTTTCTGTCAAACGAATCGTTCGAAACGATCGTCACAACGGTCTCAATTTGATGCAAGTCTCGACGGTCTCACCGCGAGATGCATAACTACTTTGCCATCGAATGGACGATCATCCATCCGGTCCATCGAGTCTCGCAACGCTCGCGCGATCGTCGCCAGCGCTTCAGCGGGCGCCATCGGTGCTTTGTCCCAAATGATGACGTCGGTGGGTCGAATCATCGCTTGATTCTTGCGCGACAAACGACCAAACGACACCTTTTATGCATAAGCAGATCCAACGGCGAGTCGAAGGCCGTGTGACACGTCATACCACCAGGCATCAGAATTGCAGCAATACCAGTCCACGCAACGCTCATAGACATTGTCCTCTTCCACGCAAAATGTGAATAAGCGTTGTGTGCGGGAATGTTTGCAGTGCCACCTGGTCCGTCGATGAAGTAGCATTGCACTTCCCGTTCCGAATTTTCATGCGCCGCTTCATTTGCACCGTTTCATCCTCATCGTAAACGGAGAGTTGTGCATATGCTGGTAGCTAATTTTGACTTAAATCTCGCCAGATATTTTGAAACAGTTGGGATCGTTACCGGCGTGCCAACAATCGTTGTATCGAAGGAGGAAACGCATTTGCGCTGTTATACACTCTTAGAAAAAGGGGAGCGATTTTTCTCAAGAGAGTAAAATAGCCACTCCAGTTTCACCCCCTTTCACTCTGGGAAAGGAGCGAATTTACTCCATCACCAAGGAGTAAAATTGCTCTCCTCCGTGAGTAAAAACGCTCCCATCAGAAAGTGATAGGGATGTCATGAAAATTCTCATATAAAATGTGCGTCGTTCTCGTACTGGCGTTGATCTACCTCTGACTGTGCTGATTACAGTACACGTCAGAGGGTGGACCACCTCTTATAGATTCCCTGGAGTGTCCAGGATATCAGTCCCTTTATTACCTCATTTAATTGAGGTATGATTGAATGAAGTTCATGGACGTTTTGTATACTCTAGATCTCCAATCCGAGTATAGCTTACCCCTTCCAAAGGGGTTCTCAATAGGAATATGAGCTTGTTTATGGCCTGGACTCTATGAATAAGTCTTGAATATGTGGATAACAAATTAAGTGTCCGTGTTTATTGATTTCTATAATGAGATTAGGCGAGACATATGGCAAGGTACTAAACAATCCTGCGAGGGACGACTCCAGGGAAAGAGGGAAGGGAACTTTTGTGTACTGTGCGAAAAGCGAGACCCTTACCTCCATCTAGTGACCTGGCAAAGACCTTCAGGGTGTTCACTTCAATACGAGCGATGAGGGAGCATTTGGTGAGTAATGAGAGAGTAAATTCGATAAGCTCACGGTTTGCTCACTTTTTACTCCCCAAACGCTCGGAATTTTCTAAGAGTGTACTGCCTAATAAACTCGTGAAAATTGTGAGAGTTTACAACTTCCTCCATCGACAGCATTTTGAAATCTGCCGGATACTCCAATGGGTTCGGATGGAACACCTCACCATTATGACAATAACTGTGCCGAATTATGTCTTTCCCCACTTCGAAATGAACAGCCACGCAATGCTCAACAGAGCATTCGTGTTCATCGGGCCGAGATCGTGCCGAATGGCTGGAATAACGTTGGGCGTCCCAGCCAACCCAGCTCGAGTATGAGTCGGTGGTTCGACGCGTACACGCACTGCACTCCGCGCAGCGTTAACGGCCTCACGTTGCTCTGCAGTAACGCAGCCCTACGCTGCCTCCATTCAGCTCTCATCTCGGCATTGACCTATACGAGTTGCACACTGGTCAGTGCAGATCTACGCTGCCTCGTCGCTACTGTTCTGCAGGCGCGTCGCATCCAAATTCCAATTTACTTAGCCTTTTCAGGTCATAGACCGGCGGGATGAGTGAAACATCTAAGGCATGTACAGTAGGTCCATCGGCCGCATGAACGAACCACGAAACGTGCCTCGCTTATGATCTGGAAAGGTGGAGGCTTGCAGGCCTATCGGCAACACGAACCACGAAACACTTTAGCGTATTATAATGTAGTGTATGTATGGATAAGGACAGATGGATGTGGGAGGGGATGTTCAATATTTTGAAGGAGTCCCTACTGTTACTTAAGCTGGTCATTATCTGAGATCTGGTAATACTAACATCTAAACCTAAATAGTGTGCCTGATGGAAAAGTGGTTGAGCTGTTTCTTCAGCCTCCATACATTCTGGATAGTTGTTTTTAATGTCAATGTCTATCCTGTCATTGTTGAGAGCAAGGTTATCAATGTAATGGAATGTATAGACATAATTTTCGGAGAAATTGTTTTCTTTAGTGTATTTTACACAAGAAAAGGTCAATTGCCCCCCCCCCCCCAAGTCCATTTCTATACAAGAGGCCGTAACAGGCAACATGTGTCTATTGTATCTCCAGGATCAGAGAGAGATAGAGTTTTCCCTCAGTCACACATTTCACTTCAATACTACTTGCGGTCGCTTGTTGGCTGTACATAGATATTCCTAACCCCGTACTTTGATTTTGATAGATAGGAATAGTCTTTTGACTGTCGGACGCATAATGACGCTGAAAAAGAGCATTGAGTCCTGCTGATCGTTGAGTTTTGAAAAATGTCCAAGATAAGAAAAAATGGCTTTGGCAATAGGGAAAAACTGTAAGACCAGAGTTTGGGAGTGGGGGGCTCTTGCAACGCCACTGAAAGACAGCAATTATTTCGCTTCGTTTGCAAACGTTATGGCCAGCTATTAGATGAAATTACGAATAGTGCTATTTCTCAGAAATTAAGACAAGCTTTGAAGGAAAAAAAAAAGAAAAAGTACAGGGAATGTCTTTTAACCCACCTGCATACCATTTTTTTTGTACATGTACCCACCACCACTAGCTGCTTTTTTTGTACATGTACCCACCACCTGCTCAACACCACTTTGTACTCCGCGAGTACATCACTACTCTTTACGAGAGGTTTCTGCCCTTTGGCTAGGAATATGTAATCGACAGAGGGATTCTCTCAACTGCTTAAGATCAGTTTAGAATGCAACTCCATTTAGTTTGAAACAGACTTTTCAACAAATTGTTGGAATTCCCATGGGCATAATTAATTCCACGAACATGGCTAACCTTTTCTTGTGTAAAATACACTAAAGAAAACAATTTCTCCGAAAATTATGTCTATACATTCCATTACATTGATAACCTTGCTCTCAACAATGACAGGATAGACATTGACATTAAAAACAACTATCCAGAATGTATGGAGGCTGAAGAAACAGCTCAACCACTTTTCCATCAGGCACACTATTTAGGTTTAGATGTTAGTATTACCAGATCTCAGATAATGACCAGCTTAAAGTAACAGTAGGGACTCCTTCAAAATATTGCCTAACAAGACAGACTGGTGTGGCTGGCTGAAAATGAGCCCCGGCCAAAGATTCTGCGACAGGATTTCCGGTCAAAGAAACGCCTGTTCACCATGTTTTTTTTTACTATGAAGGCTCTCTGTTGGTGGATGTTCTACCCGAGAAGCAGACAATGACTGGTAATTACTACAAGAACAATATCCTTCCTGAACTCTGCAAATCAATCACCAAAAAGAAACCCACAGTTGGCACATCCCGCACACAGCTTTTGCACGACAATGCATCAAGCCACAAGACGGCTGCTGTACAACAGTACCTGGAGGAGCAGAAAGTCCGTGTCATTGCCCATCCACCCCATTCTCCTGACCTGGCACCCTTTGATTTCTGGCTTTTTTCTAGAATCACAAGGGAGTTGGCTGGAAAGCCATTTTCTCGCATGCAAGATCTCTCCAGGGCTGTCAACTCAAAGTTGGCAAGTATACCTCAGGAAGAGTACCGTGGAGTATTTAACACGTTTCTGACCCGTTTAAACAAATGCGTGGCAGCTGCCAGTGACTATTTCGAATAATTAAAGGCAAAAAATAATATTGCTTCATTCATTATTGCCTATGTGGCAGGGTCATTTCCAAGACTTTTTGAACGCCCCACGTACTAATCATTGCCACAATGACTGGCTCTCGGTCTGCTGGCAGCCTGCTTGGCCTTCCGGCATCGGCCTTATGGGTTGTCCTACCCGGACGAAGTCACGCAGAATCACAACGGTATGCAATTTAAATACATAATACTCTTGTCGAGAAATGCGAAATGTCTGTCAAAGACCTGCTCGACTTTCGAAAGGTAGAGATCATGCATTCGGAGAGACGAGGTTAAACTCATTGTCCTGCTTCAGCGAGTGTTAACCCACAATTGACTACAAAGTCAATCACAGTAGCCCGAATCTGGTTTCGTTCTGGTTTCTCTTTTTGAGCCTGCGATCACGTCTTTTCGTCGGTGAATTTTGTTTCGTCGTCCCCGACGTGACAACTCCTGTACGTGAACTGCTGGGAACGATTCTGTGCATTTCAAATCTAAGGAGGATGCCAACTTTCTATGGGACCGCTGCCCACCACGTTACAAGCCAAAACAGGTGTCAATGATAGATCTTTATGAGTAGATCTAAGTTGTCGATGGGCACAAATCTGTCAGAGAGTTTACACAGATCTGAACATCGAGTTTTAGGTCATCAAAGTTCAAATCTTCGGTCGCTCTAATTTTTTTGCTTACAACTGTATTCAACTCATTGTCGGGAGAAACATATTTGAAATGGACTCAATAAAGCGAATTCAACGATATCATACTCAAGTATATAAGCCATGTGTATGGAAAAAAGTCCAAAACATTAAACCACCATACTTTCATTTGCTACCCGTTAGAGTGATTCTGCACATAATAATAAAAATAAAATCAAGTCAGTTCTTCATCACTGATCTCAAATACTACGCAATGTCGCTCAGCGACTTTGCTGACATTTGAATTTCGGGAGTAGCCCGTTGCCGGCCGTCACCAAGAGGCGGTAGCTGCATGTTCCAGATTATGACTTTGTATTTTAAAAATCATCAACCCTACCAGAGGCAGCGTTATTGCCCTGAAGCGTGCTTTAGCACACATGACTTCATATCTAACAAGGTCCAACATCACGCTTTAATGCAATTCTACTGCCCCTGGTACGGTTTACGTGAATAATAGTGCAACTAAACATTATTGATTACATCCCAATATAGTGTTTATTACTAATATTATGCTTTAAGTAGTTTTTGAGTATAAATGTAAGGCAGTCTTTGCCGATTATCCAGAATATTCTTAGGACTTCCTTTTAATAAAGATAGTTCTCATCTCTAACAGTCTACTTTCTTTTTAATGCGTTTACGGACAACATAGTATATTTGATAATGGTATCGTAGAATTCTTCTTGTTGAACATTTTTGAACGATGTATAGGTCTATAATAATTTAAAAAAGCGATTGCATGTATTACCAGGTTTAATATATATTGTAACGTAGCAAAAGAATTAACAGAAGATTTGAACTTCGATGGCCTGTAACTCAATGATCGCACTCTCTGACAAATTTGTGCCCATTGACAACTTCGATCTACTCTTCAAGATCTATCGATTGACACCTATTTTGGTTTGTAGCGGGGGGCGGTTTTCGGCATCCTCCTTGAAATACGAGCGGACTTGCCACGAGAATACGGTGTGGTAAACTCGGAAGATCTTATGTCAACCCTTAAAGATCGAATATAATCATATTTATCTATCATGGGAGCTTTTTTTCAGGAAATAAACGAAGCTTTGCGAATACTTCTACAGCCCAGAGGTGGGGCGCGTCTTTTTCTCCAGCCGCTAGCAGCTGTTGGCGAAAAAGACGCGTTGGCTAGGCACGACCACGTCGTTGAATGACGTCACTATTGGGCAAGCAGCTGCGAGTGGAACATAGCTTCTCATAGTTCGCTAAGCCTTAAAATGACGTCATCAGATGCTGGGGGTCTCAGCAGAGCTAGCCGAGCCGCTAGCAAAAAAGACACGCCCGTGGATTTTTCTTTTTTGGAACTTAATACCTTGGATATTTCGTGCTGCGCTTCAATTCAGCCGTTGAAACTCCACGTTGGAAGCCCGGGATCGAGAAAATTTTGCGAGCTTTTCGCAACTATCGGCTAGGCTAGGGCAACGTACATTGCTTCCATAGCCGTATCATTTCTTGATTACTTTTAAAATTTCAATTAAATAATTTTTAAGATTTCTTGGTTACGACGTACTGCTGTCGAGACTCGATTTCCGTGTCCCAACATCGACTTTTAACGTGACTTACCTACAGCACCGTCGGCGAAACTCAAAGATGAAATATATGGCATTTTATCTGGTTGGTATGTGCTAGTTTCAATACACTAACGTTTCTCTCTGAAGTTTGTGCATTTCTTATTTTTAGCTTTTAAAGTCATACATTGAGAACTTTGTCATCAGAGTAGATGTTGAGGACCGAAGGATAACACAATCTATGCTCGGTTTTTGAGTGGAGTTTCAACAGTGCTCAACCGATATCAAATCGGTCTAAATTTACCCCTGTAAAAGCCATCGATCAGCCCATAGAGAAAATTTGGTGTGAGACAGATGCAGAAGGCACTGTCTTTCGTTAGCATAGGCATACTCCAACTCGACAGAAACTTTACAGTACTGCACAGTGATCAAGCGTTTACCTAAGGCGGAAATTGCATAACTTTTTTGACGATTTCATGCAAAGTAGCCAATATATGATAGTTGTAACAATGTTGTGGGTCATAAGCAGTTCAAATGCAGCAACGATACAAACTTATGAGAGATTGAACCATTTTGTCCTGAAGGTTCAGATTTTTCTTTATATTATAGCTACGCCACTGTTTAATTTACAGTGACTATCGCTAAATTCCTGAGTGTTTCCTTTAAAAGTTACCTACAATTTTTTGTGTGAAATATCTAAGGAACCTTTGGGTAACTGGACCCGAAAATGTTCAATTTCTTTGAAAGCTTGCAACACTTTAATTTTCCAAGAAAGGAAAAGGGCATTGTAGGTCCCAGTTTGAAAGGAAACTCGAGAAATGTATGATTGGGCATCAATAGTGCTTTGCTGGATTAATTCCTCTTTGTTAGACTTGTGTTTGCATCGATACTTCGCTTCATGTATGAAGATCGCTCGTAGATCTCTATCGTTCAAAATATTCAAATCTCCTGTAATACTGGGATCGTGATACTTCTCGAGAAAATTCTGATATTCCGGTTTAGTTTCTACACTTGCTTACTTCGGATTGGGACGACCAAAAATCTTATGAAAAAGAGGTTGTTAGCGAATGTTGAGTCATTAGCATGTTGCCCAATGGCTTCGTCATACAGCAGCTCATGAAATTCATATCTCTTTGAACGGTGTTTGCGATATTTCCTGAAGTCTCATATTTCTCTTGCCAAAACTTGAACCAGGCATTGTAAACCCACGAAACCTTTGTAAGGATGATTTGAGAAGGATCTACTACCTCCTTTTTCTGATTCTGAATAGTTTTGAAGAAGATAATAGTCTATATATGCATTTTGCAGACTGCAGATTGGTTAACATATGACCGTTATGTTATCATTCAGTCCGAAGGGATAGGGCTTACGTTGTTCTTTGGCATATGCAGAATCACATGCTTATTCTCGACTATCAGGCGCTCATTTTCAACGAGATCCAGGACATGCATTGAAATGCTGGCAAATGCTTTACTGTTCTACGAGAGCGTTTCAATAAATAATGCAACAAGCACTCTCGAGTATATGGAACTTATTCATATATAGGTACATGCATAACCAATTAGGCGGCCATGGCACACATCACTTTTTCACATAGTCTCCAGGCCTGGTTAAGCAGTTGTCCCACCGTGGCACCATAGGTTTTTTTTAATAATTGTTTTGAGTTTCAAAAATGATCTTTCGCTACTAACGACGGTTACAAGGAGTGCAAGGAAGAGCAACAACGCTGTGTACACATCCATGTAGTTTTATTAAATCTCTTAATACTTTACGGGGAGAAGATGCGCCTAGTCTCTTGACTGATGAGACCAAACTCATTTGATCCCTTTTCGAGAGACCACGAAAAAACAAATGTATTGGAAATGCCTCCGTAAAGTCTTCAGGATATTCCGTTTTCAGGGCAGTGGCTGCTGTCATGACTTCGATGGCGACTGTCGCGGTCAAGGTACGCAGATCGAGCACGAAAAACTTGTGTTATGTGGACCGTTGCCTGTAATCGCTGCTCGAGCTGCATTGTGATGATTTCGCGTATTTTGTTGAAGATATCGACTCGAAAGTGGTTCTCTGGGTCTTGTGGTCTGCGGCCAGGTCGTCAAAGTGACGCTCTCGTTGACTCCACCGCTTCTCCTTCAGTGCTGGCTCCATGCTACTTTTTTTTTCTACTACAATTTTATTTCCTTTGTAACTTCATCGCGGTGCTGGCGGTAGCTGCACGAGGATTTGTATTCCGTTTGGAGATGTTGGCTGGATTTAAACAAAATCAGTAAATTTGGACGCCACAAGAAATTTAGACAAGAGCAACGACATAAGAACTAATTCAAATTTCCGCATGCCCTTGATTCGACTGGCCTCTTCTCGTTCCTATTTCTTGGTACTTTGAAGGATGACTAGACTGAGAGCCTTTATTATATCTTCGTAATGCTGTACTCCCACTAGCGACATATGGCGACCTTCCTTTAGCTTGGTACATATTTCTTTTAGGGTTTGGAAAAGGATGAGGAAAAATCTTGGCAAAAAAGTAAGATCTTGTCAAGATGAGAGCTATGTCACAAGCAGGTAATAGGGAGACAGGGCCGTTTCTAGGCATGTTGGCGCCCCGGGCGATCGCCCGCCCTTAGAAACGACCCCCAGGGTAGAACTTTTTTTTTTAAATCAATATTCAAAAGTTTATCGACACTTGACTGGGCTTTAAGGGTAAAGGACATCCTATCAAGACTTGGCAAGAAACGAAATTCAAGATCTCGCCAAGCCTCTTGTTTAAAACCCAATCCTATTTTTTTTTTAGAGCAACCACCTTTCCGTCACGTTTTATTCCTTAAGCTTTGGGTAAGGAATTGCAATCGGTTTGCAGATGCCCCGAACCTGTGTGAAGCAAAACGCACGCCAGCAGTGGAAGAAAGAACATTTGGAGGTTGCTGTCGATGCAGTTAGAAATAGAGATTCAACACCTACTATATGCACATTTGGTACACGATGCCGAGCCGATACCTTCAAGAGTCGAGAATGAAGACTAACACCAATGAATCTTACCCAACTCCGATTGTAAAGAGTCCTGGCTGAAGGCGTGATCTTGGGAAGATGGAGAAACCTCTTTAACCCTTTCCCTGGCACGGGGGTATTTTTACGTCCACCGTAGCTCAAACTTTACCCGGTATGGGCGTACTTTGGGGTCTTGTGCAGGACTCTACTCTGGATGCTCTTGCCATCTAACGGAAAATTTCTCAACCACGAGAACTTGGCAATAAGATCAATAGTTTCTCTTGATCTCAGGCAGATGAAGTGGATATGTATATTCACTGTCAACAGAAAAGGACAAAAGAAACAGTGAACTTTTTTGCCACCCTGCCTAATAGTGACGTCTGTGAAGAGGGTTCGTGTGGTAACTCGAGGATGAAATTTCGGGAGAAGCAGCGGATAGTGATAGCGACAACGATGATCCCTGCGGTCTTTGGTGATGAAAGTGACGAGTCAGATGTGGCAGCACCAGGACCATGTGCTTCATGGACAAGACAAGACGTAGTCCTTATCGTTGGTGATTTTGGAGGTGACAATGGGATGAACCAATCTCACAAGTCAATGTTCCATTTGTTTGTGGCTAAACACTTTCACTGTGGAACTTGTTAAACTCCTTGTGTTAAAGACGATCTGGTATGCCAGACAGTTCCTGTGAAACTATAAGCTGTCTCCCCTGTCAAGAGACAGAAATTACAGAGAAGTTGAAGATAAAATGTGAATATTCCTAGGCATTGTCTTCACGACAGGCATACCTATAAACGCCCCGAAATTGAGGACTACAAGTCTACTCAGCAAATGTTTTACCTTTCGTGGTATGGGCAACAGATGTTGCTTAGACGATTTCAGCATATTTCTAAGTTTCTGCACTTTGCAGACAACGATGCATCGTTGTTCAAGATTCCATGCTTCAGCATTTATCAAAGACAATTTTCTGAGAGATTCTTTGGCCATCAAAATGCGTGAAATTATTTAAAGTAGAATTGCTCCTTCATGTTTGGAGAAAATTTCAAATCGATGTTTCTTGATTGGCCTGCAGTAAAATGAAATGTAAAAGCATGCGTTTTGGAAAATGTATGGGGAAAAGACCTGCAGGACTATGCAGAAATTGACATACACATGCGCCAGGGAAAAGTTAAAGCAGCACCTGAAAGATTTGGCTGCATGTGGCTTTTCTCTCGCACGTCATCAGGTGAGAGCTACAGCATTCAAGTTCGCTGAAAAGTTGGGAAATCACCGCTTCAATCAAGTTTTGGGAGTAGCTGGATAGGACTGGCTCTATGGTTTTCATCGAGGAAACCCTAATCTAGCTGTAAGGAAGGAAGAAATACTTTGATTTGCTACTCAAGAAAATTGAGGATCTTGGAATCAGGATAGAACTATTCAATATATCGAATCTTCAATGCAGATGAAGCGGTTTGCAAATGAACAAAACCTCCTAAATTGATTGTAAGAAAAGGTTCCAATACGGTGCATTCTGTCGTTCCAAAGGAAAAGGGGGAATCTGTAACAATTATTGCTTGTTGCAGTGCAGCGGGTAATTACCTGGCTCCATTTGTTATCTTCAAAGGAAAGCGACACAAGCGAGAGCTAGGTGAACGCTTGCCTTCAGGTTCCAAGCTAAAGTTAAGTGAGAGCGGCTACATAGGCAGTTGTTTCTTGAGTTTCTGGAATTCTTTGTGGCTGCAGTTCACTGCAAAGCTGAAACGCCAGTCCTAATTGAAGATGGACATGATGCCCATGCAACTGTTCCCTATCTTGGATTCGCCAAGGATCACGAATTACATTCACCGTGTCTACCGCCGCATAGAACCTATTGGCTACAACCTACCCATAGAACTTCATTCAAGCCTCTCAAGAACTACTCCTACGAAGCAGCTGCTTCCTGGGGAATAGCTTTCTTCAGACTGGAATTCGGAGGTCTTCTCAGGGACGCGTGGTTTCAACTAACGACCGTGGGCAATGCTGTGAATGGCTTCTGAGCCTGTGGCATCTATCCATTCGACCCATTTGCGATTTCTAATCACACTTTTCTCATGCGAGCTCCTAGTCCGAAGGAACAACATTTAGAAACACACTTGGATAACCCCGATCCGAGACCGTCGGAAATCGCGAAATTACCTCTTGCCAAATTCAACAGCCAAATGATTAGGATGTAATGGAACGCCCGCAGGACGGAGGCAGCGTAGGTCTGCACTGACCAGCAGGTAGCATGATAATTTTTATGCCGAGGGAAGAGCTGACTGAAGGCAGCGTAAGGCAACGTTGACTGCAAAACAATGTGAGGCTGTCAACGCTACGTGGCGACCAGCGTGTGTACGTATAGGGCTTTTTCACGTGACGTCACAGCTCGGGGAATGGGGAATTTGGGTGGAGAGATCGCCACCATCCTTCAATTAAATGGTTAGTCAGCATTCCTCTGGTAGTACCACGACCTCTCTTCATGATTCTTGTCTTGAGGGAAGACCATTGAGATTCGATTCTTTGGGTGTTGGCCCCTGATATGAATCGAAACTGGTGCAACATAAAGCAAATAAGTATTTGTGAACCCATGACAAATAGGAGACCTCACCAGTCACAGGATCTACAAAATTTTGGCTATGATTGACCGTTTCATGCAGGTATCCATGGTGAGGCATATCTGAATACGCCGCCCATTCATCGGACCTGATGGTAGAACCCTTGGCGACGTGCCTTTCAATGATTGGGAGCAGTGTCCGCTTGTCTCGTCTAGGGACGATGACTAGTCTTGTTTCGGTCAAGCCGTCATGCCGCCACGCCAATCCAAAAACCCATGGACCGACAACTCGATTGGCATAGTTTTGGCGTGCTGGGGGGAAGTTGTTGCTCGCCATAATCCGTCCCCTGTTGTTTTTCCGCCTCCCACTGGTGCACATGATATAAAGTAAGACATGAAAATATGAGAGCCATCAATACGTAATGCTCACCGAAAACAGCTCTCGTCGATCTCGACGATTTCACCTCGTCCGCCCATTTGAGGTGCGTCTTGGAAGGCGCGGACGAGAACTTCCCTAATAAGATTCCTCTAGTCCACGAGCGTTTAGATTCTCCTCGAGGATATGCATGTTGATAAGAGGCGCTGTGATTGCCGTATTGAAAGATCGAGAGCCCAGCAGTACACAAGCATAAGGATGGTTCGTATGCTTAGCTTAGTGCATGGTTTCCCATCAGCCCCCTGGAAGGAGAACCAGCAGCCTCCATTCCTTCCAGCCCTTGCTTCCTCAAGACTTTCGCTGTGCCTATGCCTTCCTAATCCCTTTCAACGGCTAGGGAGTCGTACCATATGACCGGACGTATGGTAACCGTAGGGCTTGAAGGGGAAGTTCATCCTTCCCCCCCCCCCCCTTATTTGCCCCACTCCCCCTTCAGAACATTTTTACACCTACTCACGTACCATATTGTGAGGTGTGAACAGTGGTGTGCGTCTAACGAACAATACCCCTTTTAACCCGCATTTGATTGATTGGGTTTGACTACACCAACGATTTTCTGGTTGGCGCGTGGATTGCGTGTTAACTCTTTCCGTACCGAACATTTTACCCCGTCGATTCGCCGCTGTGACCTAATCCTCAGTTACCTTAGCCTGAAGCTCGATGGCCACAAGGCTATGACTTTTTCGGCCATAGGCTAGGCTAAAGCGACTGCTCAAATAGGCGCCATGGTTGGTCCAAGCCCAGCCTGCCTTCCCATTCTCTCTCTCTCTCTCTCTCTCTCTCTCTCTCTCTACAGCCACGAATGTAAACATTTTTGCTTGTGGCAAAGGGGAAAACTGTAAAATAGGCCCATCGCCTTTCCCAGTCGGGACCTCCCCTCTTTCATCTCAAAATGCGTTGATTTTCATGAAAACATGAATTACGGTCGTGCCGACATGACTCTTCCTCCTGCC
>CAJPEV010005504.1:0-14621 GCA_905338385.1 Darwinula stevensoni
AAAGAATCGGAAACGAATTTTAAAATAAAAATGTGAAGTCACATTTTCTTCTTTGAGAACGAAGGCCTGCTAAATCAGGATCTGATCAGAGGTGAGTTTACAGTAGTTGTTTGGCGCGCGGTGGCATACAGCAGCATGATCGTTATAGCAGTGAAAACCGAGTTGTTGCAAGCGAGAGGCAAGTGTGCTGAAGTGACAGTTTCTTATGAGTATTCCTTATATATAGGAGTATTCCTTCAAAATTAATATAGTATTCCCAAGGAATACTATATTAATTTTGAAAACCAAAACATGTATTTTTGCAATAAAAAGGAAAAATGCGAATGAGTTCGATTTCGGATGAAATCTAGCGCAAGTTGGAAAAAGTATACTAAAGGACAGATCTAAATCCCGTCAAAGACGTTAACTAAAATAAGACTAGAGTTCTGGTGGCTAGAAGTGGGCTATAACTAAAACCTTAATTATTTCGGGTGTAAAAACCACAGTGGAGATGGGTTTATGACCAGTGTTTTATCATTTCAAATTCATCTCAAGAATTTCATTTTTTCTTAGCATTCTCGTCGGCTGCCTCGCTTCTCTATGCTTTATCTCGAAAACGTTGAGGGTAATGCAAAATTCTACCCAAACAAGTTTTGTAGTCTAGAGTCCGCCCTAGCCAGCGGTTTAATTATTATTATTATAGCTTTTTCACCATATTTGAATAAGATAAATGTACGAAAAGGATAATGACTCTATCATGCACCTCTCTTCCCATCAGACGCCGTCCTTCTCCCACCTACATCTTGACAATGTCATGCTTGACGAAAAATCACTTTCAGATATCATTTTTAGTCTAGATTCCACCCTAACTGGTGGAATATATGTTGAAGTTGTGCGCCTTCATTTTAGTTTTATACAACGTTAAGCAACGTTCATACTCTCTCGAGCATCTCCAAAACGGCTCGTCTCCTGAAACATCCTTTTCAGACAAGATTTTGGAGCTCATTCTAGTCCGCGGTATACGTTTCGTTGCTATTTTTTCCTGTTTTATCTGTTGTATGGATCTGTTAGAAAATGAACGGTGAACAAGTAACCTTACTCTATCAACACCGATCTGGTGTTGATTCCATTCAATGATTGAATTTATTTGCTATTAGGCTCTTTTTTTCATTCAGGACACACATCTTACCTCATGGCAGTGGCGGCTCGTGGTTCAAGCTGTAGGGTAGACCAGTGACGTAACCAGGGAAAGGGGCTGCCCTGGCTCCCACCCCCTTTTCCCCCTAGCTTACATAAGGCTTTTTAAGGCCCTCCGAAAAAAGAGACTCTCGCTAAACTCAAGTTTCGTACCAGACCTTACGGAAAGCATGAGTTTCTTTTTCGTCCTTTTTTTTGTCGCAAAAATTGGAGATCTGACGTGACCGTTCGCGAGAATCTCAGCTCTTTTCATCACTTCTAGAAGAAAAACTAAGTTCTAAGTCGACAATGATGTCTCCCGTTTCTATAATTTTGCGTTTGCGAAGCCTCTAATACGATAAAAAAAGGCTTTATCACCGCCTTCACTTTACTCTTCCCTTGATCATTGGTACTATGATAGGAAACGTATGCAAGCCAATGAGTTCTTGCTCAATATATTAAATAATTAATAATAGTATTTAAAATTTTCCTATTACATTCAGACTTATACTGTTATGCAATGTATGACATAATTAGATTAATGCAATATTTAAAAATATATACAGTCATGCTCGCAGATATGATTGGTTAGGGAAACGTGACATCTACTACACGAGCTCCATTGCATAAATCCCTGCCATGGGGAAGCCCGGGGGCAGAAGAAAAGAAAAATTTTGGAAGAGAGATTTGAAGGAATGAAAGACCTACGCAGGCCTTGGTGCTGATAAAACAGGTGAACCAGACTGAAAAACGAACTTTGCAAGATTCTAATTTCATCGGAGTGGGAGTAAGGCGTGGAAGAATATCTGGCAATGCTGCATAGATTTGGCAACGTAGCACTCAGGCCTCTCCTCTCCTACCTAAGTCTCATTCCGTTCCCTGCGAGACTGCCCTTTCCCCTTTGATTCCTCCATTCGGCTCCCAGCGAATAGGAGCAGGTCAGGCCAGTGAGACTGGCCTAGGTTGGAACTACGCATGCTCCGACTTACTTGCGATATGCGGGAAGCCCGGACCCAGCAGTCCTGTAGCACATGGCATTATTTTATCCTTTTCTTTACTGGTACTTCGCCAAATTTAATGACTCTCACGAGGAAGCCCAAATATTATTCTGGCTAAAGGCATTCCGAAACATTGTCATACCTACGTATAGAAGTTACGAAACTGTAAAAATGACAAATTCACGGTCTCTTGAGGCTCTCTTTCTTGTCAGGCCCAGGTTAAGCCCGGCCTAATGTGCCTATCCCAACGAGTTACCACTGCCTCATGGCCTTGCCTATCCGAACATGTATGGGAGATGCTGTATTTAATGAGATAAACCGAATGCCTGGGAAAATAAGACTCTTGGCTGGACTCAGCTTGGAGAGACGGCGCGAGAGAAAAAAAAAATCCTGGAAGGAGGGCGAAAGTATCATCCCATCTTCATAGATATTGAATGAGTAAATATTTAGCCTAGCTTGGAACGGTTGTCCATGTTTTTCTTGAAGCTTACCATATTCAAGCAGGGAAATTGAACGACATTTTAATATTTCATTCCTTTATCTCAGTTGTAATTAGTTATAAATTCCCTGCTTTGGAAAAGTGTCCCTGTGTCTATATTACGCAAAGGAAGACTGTTCCGAGTTGTTGTGGGGTTCTGAATCTCCCAGTATAAGTATGATATTTCCTCTCGTGAAGATGAACGTGCTGCTCGGAAATGTATGCCGCAGACTAGAATGGACTCGGAGCTCCAAAATCTTGTCTGAAAAGGATGTCTCAGGGGACGAACCATTTTGGAGATGCTCGAGAAAGACTGAACGTTGCCTGACCTCCCCCTCCTCAATCTCATCTCTCCGGAGGTGAGATAGAAGATGGAGGAGGGAGTATAAAACTAAAATGAAGGTGCACAACTTCAACATATATTCCACCAGTTAGGATGGAATCTAGACAAAAAATGATATCTGAAAGTAATTTTTCGTCAAGCATGACATTGTCAAGATGTGGGTGGGAAAAGGACGGCGTCAGATGGAAAGCGAGGTGCATGATAGAGGCATTATCCTTTTCGTATGTTTATCTTACTCAAGTATGGTCAAAAAGCGAAAAAAATTATACCACTGGCTAGGGCGGACTACAAAACTTGTTTGGGTAGAATTTTTCATGACCCTCAACGTTATCGAGATAAAGCAGAGAGAAGCGAGGCAGCCGACGAGAATGCTAAGAAAAAATGAAATTCTTGAGATGAATTTGAAACGATAAAACACTGGTCATAAACTCAACTCCACTGTGGTTTTTACACCCAAAATAATTAAGGTTTTAGTTATAGCCCACTTCTTGCCACCAGAACTCTAGTCCTATTTTAGTTAACGTCTCTGACGGGATTTAGATCTGTCCTTTAGTATACTTTTTCCAACTTGCGCTAGATTTCATTCGAAATCGAACTCATTCGCATTTTTCCTTTTTATTGCAAAAATACGTGTTTTGGTTCTCAAAATTCATATAGTATTCCGTGGGATCCCCTACTCCTTATAAGAAACTGTCACTTCAGCACATTTGCTTTTCGTTTGCAACAACTCGGTTTTCACTGCTATAACGATCATGCTGCTGCATGCCACCGCGCGCCAAACAACTACCGTAAACTCACCTCTGATCAGATCTTGATTTAGCAGGCCTTCGTTCTCAAAGAAGTAAATGTGGCTTCACATTTTTATTTTAAAATTCGTTTCCGAATCTTTGAATAACAGTTAGAACTTTAGCATAAGATTTTCAATATCTTCTGCAGGACAATATTTATGGACATTTTTCTTTATTACGACTTCCTTCAGCATATTTATTTTCCATTCTTCTCGCGAACGAAAATAAAAATTTTTACTTCTAGTTCTTGTTGACAAATGTAAACTTTGTTCAATGCAATATCTAGCCTATTCCTTTCCAGAAAACTTTCCCAGCTCTGCTAAGCAATTGTTCGGGCACAGAAGCCTTAAAAGCTCTGCCAGCTATTCCGCGCCCCGGAAGTAGCACATGCTTGCGTAGGTATTTAACATTTTATCAGCCCTGAAATTACACAACCCATGCTGCCCTTCTGCTAGTTATGTAGCAAGCTGCAATGAACTTCCTGTAGTCTTAACAGCGTTCAGGTTGTTAGAGCCGTCTAATGTGATTACGTTCATTGCTGTCTGTTCGTAAGCTCTTCAAACTCACTAGCTGTTCATTCTTGTGGGATGGGTATTCCCGTTATTATTGAATTAGAATGCAATTTCCCGTAAGTTTTCAACTTTCAGACGACAATCGGCACTGGCCGATGGCTAAACTTGAGTCAGCAGTGTTCATTCCAAGAAGCAGAACTTCCTCGAAGCAGACTTAGAAATGAATAATAGAATTTACATTAAAGAAGTTTCAGGGCTGCTGAGCAAAGCTCAAAATGGCTTTGGAAATATGCTTTCATCAAAGATAGGGAAGGAACAGTCCGCTTTCTAGAATTATTCATCTTCAGGAAGGAGTCGAACCCATTTTCTTGTTCGTACCACTGTACGGAATACAGTACGTGAAAATCAGTCATATAAGTACTAGTATTCCCATTGGCGTGCCAAAGGGGGGGGGGGGGAGGGTTATGACCCCCATTCATAACCCCTCCACTCTTCCCCCCCCCCCACAAAGGAAGACTGTTCCGAGTTGTTGTGGGGTTCTGAATCTCCCAGTATAGGTATGATATTTCCTCTCGTGAAGATGAACGTGCTGCTCGGAAATGTATGCCGCAGACTAGAATGGACTCGGAGCTCAAAAATCTTGTCTGAAAAGAATGTCTCAGGGGACGAGCCATTTTCGAGATGCTCGAGAAAGACTGAACGTTGCCTGACCTCCCCCTCCTCAATCTCATCTCTCCGGACGTGAGATAGAGGATGGAGGAGGGAGTATAAAACTAAAATGGAGGCGCACAACTTCAACATATTTTCCACCAGTTAGGATGGAATCTAGACTACAAATGATATGTGAAAGTGATTTTTCGTCAAGCAAGACATTGTCAAGATGTGGGTGGGAAAAGGACGGCGTCAGATCGAAAGCGAGGTGCATGATAGAGGCATTATCCTTTTCGTATGTTTATCTTACTCAAGTATGGTCAAAAAGCGAAAAAAATTATACCGCTGGCTAGGGCGGACTACAAAACTTGTTTGGGTAGAATTTTTCATGACCCTCAACGTTTTCGAGATAAAGCAGAGAGAAGCGAGGCAGCCGACGAGAATGCTAAGAAAAAATGAAATTCTTGAGATGAATTTGAAACGATAAAACACTGGTCATAAACTCAACTCCACTGTGGTTTTTACACCCAAAATAATTAAGGTTTTAGTTATAGCCCACTTCTTGCCACCAGAACAAGAATGCTAAGAAAAAATGAAATTCTTGAGATGAATTTGAAACGATAAAACACTGGTCATAAACTCAACTCCACTGTGGTTTTTACACCCAAAATAATTAAGGTTTTAGTTATAGCCCACTTCTTGGCACCAGAAATCTAGTCCTATTTTAGTTAACGTCTCTGACGGGATTTAGATCTGTCCTTTAGTATACTTTTTCCAACTTGCGCTAGATTTCATTCAAAATCGAACTCATTCGCATTTTTCGTTTTTATTGCAAAAATACGTATTTTGATTCTCAAAATTCATATAGTATTCCATGGGATCCCCTACTCCTTATAAGAAACTGTCACTTCAGCACATTTGCTTTTCGTTTGCAACAACTCAGTTTTCATTGCTATAACAATCATGCTGCTGCATGCCACCGCACGCCAAACAACTACTGTAAACTCACCTCTGATCAGATCCCATGGAATACTATATGAATTTTGAGAATCAAAATACGTATAAGAAAAAATGAAATTCTTGAGATGAATTTGAAACGATAAAACACTGGTCATAAACTCAACTCCACTGTGGTTTTTAAACCCAAAATAATTAAGGTTTTAGTTATAGCCCACTTCTTGCCACCAGAACTCTAGTCCATCAATGTTAACGTCTCTGACGGGATTTAGATCTGTCCTTCAGTATACTTTTTCCAACTTGCGCTAGATTTCATTCGAAATCGAACTCATTCGCATTTTTCCTTTTTATTGCAAAAATACGTGTTTTGATTCTCAAAATTCATATAGTATTCCGTGGGATCCCCTACTCCTTATAAGAAACTGTCACTTCAGCACATTTGCTTTTCGTTTGCAACAACTCAGTTTTCACTGCTATAACGATCATGCTGCTGCATGCCACCGCGCGCTAAACAACTACTGTAAACTCACCTCTGATCAGATCCTGATTTAGCAGGCCTTCGTTCTCAAAGAAGTAAATGTGGCTTCACATTTTTATTTTAAAATTCGTTTATCCGTGGGATCCCCTACTCCTTATAAGAAACTGTCACTTCAGCACATTTGCTTTTCGTTTGCAACAACTCGGTTTTCACTGCTATAACGATCATGCTGCTGCATGCCACCGCGCGCCAAACAACTACCGTAAACTCACCTCTGATCAGATCTTGATTTAGCAGGCCTTCGTTCTCAAAGAAGTAAATGTGGCTTCACATATTTATTTTAAAATTCGTTTCCGAATCTTTGATAACAGAACTTTAGCATAAGATTTTCAATATATTCTGCAAGACAATATTTATGGACATTTTTCTTTATTACGACTTCCTTCAGCATATTTATTTTCCATTCTTCTCGCGAACGAAAATAAAAAATTTTCCTTCTAGTTCTTGTTGACAAATGTAAACTTAGTTCAATGCAATATCTAGACTATTTCTTTCCAGAAAACTTTCCCTAGTTCTGCTAAGCAATTGTTCGGGCACAGAAGCCTTAAAAGCTCTGCCAGCTATTCCGCGCACCGGAAGTAACATATGCTTGCGTAGGTATTTAACATTTTATTAGCCCTGAAATTACACAACCCATGCTGCCCTTCTGCTAGTTATGTAGCAAGCTGCAATGAACCTCCTGTAGTCCTAACAGCGTTCAGGTTGTTAGGGCCGTCTAATGTGAATACGTTCATTGCTGTATGTTCGTAAGCTCTTCAAACTCACTAGCTGTTCATTCTTGTGGGATGGATATTCCCGTTATTATTGAATTAGAATGCAATTTCCTGTAACTTTTCAACTTTCAGACGACAATCGGCACCGGCCGATGATTGTTAGGGCCTTCTAATGTGAATACGTTCATTGCTGTCTGTTTGCAAGCTCTTCAAACTCACTAGCTGTTCATTCTTGTGGGATGGATATTCCCGTTATTATTGAATTAGAATGCAATTTCCTGTAACTTTTCAACTTTCAGATGACAATCGGCACTGGCCGATGGCTATGAGATGAGAATCGGCCATCTGTCCACCAGTCTAAGATGACCTTCAGTACAGCCTTAGTTATAATGAACTTAGAATGTGTTAATCATTCATCGTTTCTATTCTATGTGGTTCACCGTATCCACTTCCAATAGGTTGACGTGGGATAATAATGAAAAGTGAAATAAAAGACGTGGAACGCCTATTCATGGCAGTTATTTCCTATCCGCAATTATTCAGTAATTTGTAGGAAATAGGAAGCAAATTAAAAATTTAGGGGGGGATTTTGAATGAAGCCTTGCTTTTCGTTTTCTTATTGCTTCAGTTCGAGGAGCGGAGACTTTGTGGATGAAAATCATAAGCGTAGCATGGATAAAAAAGTGTGCATGTGTAGGGAGTGGAGTCGGGGGGGGGGGTCCAGGAAACTCAGATACTGTCATCATTCATTTCTGGGGTCTTCTTTTTTTTGGTTTCTATTCTTGAAAAGTCGTGGAGGGAGGGCTACGTGCCCTCTCTATGGCAGTTATTTCCTATCCGCATTTATTCAGTAATTTGTAGGAAATGGGAAGCAAGTTAATACTTTTTTGGGGGGGGGGGATTTTGAATGAAGCCTTGCTTATTACTTCAGTTCGAGGAGCAGATACCTTGTCGATGAAAATCATAAGCGTAGCATGGATGAAAAAGTGTGCATGTGAAGGGAGTGGAGTCGGGGGGGGTTCCAGGAAACTCAGATGCTGTTATCATACATTTCTGGGGTCTTCTTTTTTTGGCTTCTATTCTTGAAAAGTGGTGGGGGGAGGGCTACGTGCCCTCTCTCCTCTGGCCCTTCCGTAAAACGCCGCTGATTAAAGTATAAAAAAGAAGCGGAATAAACTTGGGTCAGCAGTGTTCGTTCCAAGAAGCAGAACTTCCTCGAAGCAGACTTAGAAGTGACTAATAGAATTTACATTAAAGAAGTTTTGGGGCTAGAATCGAACCCGGGCCTCCCGATTGCCGGTCAGGTGTGCTACCACTACACCACCGAACCCTGCACATTCAGTCGAGCCTCTCGATGCCATCCTTATCCGTCACAGTATCATCCCCTCTTCATAGATATTGAATGAGTAAATATTTAGCCTAGCTTGGAATGATTGCCCATCTTTTTCCCGAAGCTTACCATGTTCAAGCGGGGAAGTGGGGACAAGCCATTTTGGAGATGCTCGAGAAAGACTGAACGTTGCCTTACCTCCCCCTCCTCAATCTCATCTCTCCGGAGGTGAGATAGAAGATGGAGGAGGGAGTATAAAACTAAAATGAAGGCGCACAACTTCAACATATATTCCACCAGTTAGGATGGAATCAAATGATATCTGAAAGTGATTTTTCGTCAAGCATGACATTGTCAAGATGTAGGTGGGAAAAGGACGGCGTCTGATGGAAAGAGAGGTGCATGATAGAGGCATTATTCTTTTCGTATGTTTATCTTACTCAAGTATGGTCAAAAAGCGAAAAAAAATTATACCGCTGGCTAGGGCGGACTACAAAAACTGTTTGGGTAGAATTTCTCAACGTTTTCAACCCTCAACGTTTTCGAGATAAAGCAGAGAGAAGCGAGGCAGCCGACGAGAATGCTAAAAAATGAAATTCTTGAGATGAATTTAAACCGATAAAACACTGGTCATAAACTCAACTCCACTGTGGTTTTCACACCCAAAATAATTAAGGGTTTAGTTATAGCCCACTTCTTGCCACCAGAACTCTAGTACTATTTTAGTTAACGTCTCTGACGGGATTTAGATATGTCCTTTAGTATACTTTTTCCAACTTGCGCTAGATTTCATCCGAAATCGAACTTATTCGCATTTTTCCTTTTTATTGCAAAAATACGTGTTTTGGTTCTCAAAATTCATAGAGTATTCCGTGGGATCCCCTACTCCTTATAAGAAACTGTCACTTCAGCACATTTGCTTTTCGTTTGCTCGATTTTCACTGCTATAACGATCATGCTGCTGCATGCCACCGCGCGCCAAACAATTACTGTAAACTCACCTCTGATCAGATCTTGATTTAGCAGGCCTTTGTTCTCAAAGAAGTAAATGTGGCTTCACCTTTTTATTTTAAAATTCGTTTCCGAATCTTTGAATAACAGAACTATAGCATAAGATTTTCAGTATCTTCTGCAGGACAATATTTATTTAAATTTTTCTTTATTACGACTTCCTTCAGCATATTTATTTTCCACTCTTCTAGCGAAAGAAAATAAAAATTTTTCCTTCTAGTTCTTGTTGACAAATGTAAACTTAGTTCAATGCAATATCTAGCCTATTCCTTTCCAGAAAACTTTCCCTAGCTCTGCTAAGCAATTGTTCGGGCACAGAAGCCTTAAAAGCTCTGCCAGCTATTCCGCGCACCGGAAGTAGCATATACTTGCGTAGGTATTTAACATTTCATCAGCCCTGAAATTACACAACCCATGCTGCCCTTCTGCTAGTTATGTAGCAAGCTGCAATGATCCTCCTGTAGTCCTAACAGCGTTCAGGTTGTCAGGGCCGTCTAACGTGAATACGTTCATTGCTGTATGTTCGTAAGCTCTTCAAACTCACTAGCTGTTCATTCTTGTGGGATGGATATTCCCGTTATTATTGAATTAGAATGCAATTTCCTGTAACTTTTCAACTTTCAGACGACAATCGGCACCGGCCGATGGCTATGAGATGAAAATCGCCCATCTGTCCACCAGTCTAAGATGACCTTCGGTACAGCCTTAGTTATAATGAACCTAGAATGTATTAATCATTCATCGTTTCTATTCTTTGTGGTTCACCGTATCCACTTCCAATAGGTTGACGTGGGATAATGATGAGGATTGTGAAATAAATAAAAGACGTGGAACGCCTATTCATGGCAGTTATTATTTCCTATCCGCATTTATTCAGTAATTTGTAGGAAATGGGAAGAAAATTAAAAAATTAAGGGGGGGGAGATTTTGAATGAAGCCTTGCTTTTCGTTTTCTTATTGCTTGAGTTCGAGGAGCGGAGACCTTGTCGATGAAAATCATAAGCGTAGCATGGATGAAAAAGTGTGCATGTGTAGGGAGTGGAGTCGGGGGGTCCAGGAAACTCAGATTCTGTTATACATTTCTGGGGCCTTCTTTTTTTGGCTTCTATTCTTGAAAAGTGGTGGGGGGAGGGCTACGTGCCCTCTCTCCCCTGGCCCTTCCGTAAAACGCCGCTGATTAAAGTATAAAAAAGAAGCGGAATAAACTTGAGTCAGCAGTGTTCGTTCCAAGAAGCAGAACTTCCTCGAAGCAGACTTAGAAGTGAATAATAGAATTTACATTAAAGAAGTTTCAGGGCTGCTGAGCAAAGCTCAAAATGGCTTTGGAAAGATGCTTTCATCAAAGATAGGGAAGGAACAGTCCGCTATCTAGAATTATTCATCTTCAGCAAGGAGTCGAACCCATTTTCTTGTTCGTACCACTGTACTGAATACAGTACGTGAAAATCAGTCATATAAGTACTAGTATCCCCATTGGCGTGCCAAAGGGGGGGGGGAGGGTTATGACCCCCATTCATAACCCCCCTCCACTCTTCCCCCCCCCCCCTTGGGATACATTTTACAGGTTAGATTCTTTTTAAAAAAAATAGTTTTGTTTACTATAAAAGCAGGGTGGGTTACCCTTACCCCTCCACTCTTCCCCCCCCCCCCTTGGGATACATTTTACAGGTTAGATTCTTTTTTTAAAAAAAATAGCTTTGTTTACTATAAAAGCAGGGTGGGTTACCCTTTTCATATATGTCATTCCTCTCATTTAGATTTCCTGGATACGCTACTGAGTATCCCTCTCTTACGATTTATGCTTCCCCTTTCGAGCGAGACGCCCTATCTCAAACGCTGGTCCTGAATGTCATGCAGACTTTGGGTTGAAAACTGATTTCTACTCAGTCTTGCGACTTCGCCCATCGGATGTGGACGGAGAAGAACCATATGCAACAATTCATCGTAGACGGTATCCCCTACATGAAATTGCATAAAGAGGGGAAAAATGGATTCAGCCACGGTAATTAATTTTTTAAATATAAGTATACCTCAATTACGTTTTCGTTTCTTAGAATCCTCATTGTGTCCTGGGAGGCATAAGTGATATCTGTCGGATATCAAGGATGCTGGCCGTGCCCAAGATTGCTGTACGCTGGAGGATATCCAACAATTCATCGTAGACGGTATCCCCTACATGAAATGGCATAAAGAGGGGGAAAATGGATTCAGGCACGGTAATTAATTTGTTAAATATAAGTATATCTCAATTACGTTTTCGTTTCTTAGAATCCTCATTGTGTCCTGGGAGACATAAGTGATATCTGTCGAGAAGATAATTAAGTATGCCGAATCCATATTCCTGCCCTCATTCGTATAAGGCAATACCACCGTTACAAAGAGGAGGCACATAATGTTCTTCCTCCGAACGTTGCGAGCATTAAAGACTTGGCGAGAAATTTCCCCGGTAAAGTGCCAGAATCTGAATTTTCAGCCTCGTGGGACGTACTCCTCGGAATATACTGAACACGTTCCTTCGCAATAAAAACAACGATGGAAACTACATAACTCACTCATTCCAATTTCGAAACTTCAATTTCAAAAGCCGCTAGAGGAACGGTGTCCGTAGATTCCCATTATCTGCATTCGGCCGTGAGTTACGATTCCGTCTTCCAGTCCCATCATCGTATAAGCCAAACGCACGACTTCCTTTCAGGTTTGTGACTTGGAAAATGAATTGTCAAAACTTCAATTTCAACGCCGTGATTGTGAAGGATTTCACGATTTGATAAAGGCGGTCCGAGATCTTCCAATCCGTGTGTCGGCAGCTGGATTCTTTCTCATTCGTCGATCCATCCTTGTCTCTGTAAGTTTTAATGGTTTTTGAGAAATGACTGCTATGTTTTCATGGCATTGATTGTTTCTTGTCATTGTTCCTTGCAAGAATCCCTTAAATCCCATCACGTCCAAATACCGCGTATATATTCTAAGTAGGAATCATTATATTCGGAATGGTTTCATCGCGTGTGAATAAAAAATTTATTAGATATGAGTATGTGTCTTTTCATGTGAAGGACTTCCGCCAAGCAGGACAGGTTTTGTTTTTGCCCCAGTCGCTGTGAACACATTTTCTTGTGAAAATCTCTATCTCACTCAATTTGCACTGGAGTAGAGGAATTGTTTCGGCCGGAAGTACGAATCACAGTCACTGATAAATACCCTCGTATTAGTGCTACAAATGTAAATCATAATTCGAGCTCGACATCTCTTTATGCAAAATTCTAAATTTGATGCAGGCGTCTCACTTCTGATTTCGGTCACCTCCTTTCCTTCAAGCATTGTCCTCTAGTGACTTGCAAGCACATTTCCTTTTCGTTTGGAACAACTCAGTTTTCACTGCTATAACGATCATGCTGTGCATGCCACCGCGCGCCAAACAACTACTGTAAACTCACCTCTGGTCAGATCCTGATTTAGCAGGCCTTCGATCTCAAAGAAGTAAATGTGGCTTCACATTTTTATTTTAAAATTCGTTTCCGAATCTTTGATAAACAGTTAGAACTTTGGCATAAGATTTTCAATATCTTCCGTAGGACAATA
Organism: Darwinula stevensoni; assembly: GCA_905338385.1. NCBI lineage: Eukaryota > Metazoa > Arthropoda > Ostracoda > Podocopida > Darwinulidae > Darwinula > Darwinula stevensoni. The sequence goes on from CAJPEV010005504.1 coordinate 13,054, forward strand.
TTTATGGAAATTTTGATTTATTACGTCTTCCTTCATCATATTTATTTTCCATTCTTCTCGCGAACGAAAATAAAAATGTTTCCTTCTTTTTCTTCCTGACAAATGTAAACTTAGTTCAATGCAATATCTAGACTATTCCTTTCCAGAAAACGTTCCCTAGCTCTGCTAAGCAATTGTTCGGGCACAGAAGCCTTCTTAAAAGCTCTGCCAGCTACTCCGCGCACCGGAAGTGCGTAAGCGTAGGTATTTAAAATTTTATCAGCCGTGAAAGTACACAACCCATGCTGCCCTTCTGCTAGTTATGTAGCAAGCTGCAATGAACCTCCTGTAGTCCTAACATCGTTCAGGTTGTTAGGGCCTTCTAATGTGAATACGTTCATTGCTGTTTGTTCGCAAGCTCTTCAAACTCACTAACTGTTCATTCTTGTGGGATGGATATTTCCGTTATTATTGAATTAGAATGCATTTTCCTGTAATCTTTCAACTTTCAGACGACGATCGGCACCGGCCGATGGCTATGAGATGAAAATCGGCCATCTGTCCACCAGTCTAAGATGACCTTCGGTACAGCCTTAGTTATAATGAACCTAAAATTTGTTAACCATTCATCGTTTCTATTCTTTATGGTTCACCGTATCCACTTCCAATAGGTTGACGTGGGATAATAATGAAAAGTGAAATAAATAAAAGATGTGGAACGCCTATTCATGGCAGTTATTTCCTATCCGCATGTATTCAGTAATTTTGTAGGAAATGGGAAGCAAATTAAAAAATTGGGGGGGGGGGGATTTTGAATGAAGCCTTGCTTTTCGTTTTCTTATTGCTTGAGTTCGAGGAGCGGAGACCTTGTCGATGAAAATCATAAGCGGATGAAAAAGTGTGCATGTGTAGGGAGTGGAGTCGGGGGTGGGGGGGAGTCCAGGAAACTCAGATACTGTTATCATATATTTCTGGGGTCTTCTTTTTTGGCTTCTATTCTTGAAAAGTGGTGGGGGGAGGGCTACGTGCCCTCTCTCCCCCCTGGCCCACCAATATAATATACAATACCACCACAATACCACCGTTACAAAGAGGAGCCACATAATGTTCTTCCTCCGAACATTGCGAGCATTCAAGACTTGGCGAGAAATTTCCCCGGTAAAGTGCCCGAATCTGAATTTTCAGTCACGTGGGACGTGCACCTCGGAATATACTGTACACGTTCCTTCGCAAAAAAAACAACGATGGAACCTCCATAACTTCCTCATTCCATTTTCGAAACTTCAATTTCAAAAGCCGCTAGAGCAATGGTTCCCAACCTCGGGTCGCGACCCAAATCAGGGTCGCGGGGGTCCTCAATAGGGTCGCGAAGGGGCATCGGAAGAAAAAAAATTTTTCTTTGTTTTTTAATGCTAAAAAGTGCCCGAAAGGCTGAGGCGACCCCGCCGACCAACTGTTTTTTTTTTCTCTCCTTACCGTAGCTTACGAGTACAAAAGACAAAAGTGCATTACGTACATTTTTGTCTCGTTTCAAATTGAAGCCCTTACCTCTGATTTTGCAAAATGGCAAAACGAAGTTTACCGTACAA
>CAJPEV010005505.1:0-14610 GCA_905338385.1 Darwinula stevensoni
GTCAACCGCGTGCGTGACCCAAAAATCCCTGGTGAGAGTTTAGGAAAATGTGGCATGAGACTGTGAGAGGTTTTCCGATTTTCTTGTCGATATTAGGGGATTCCTAGATTGTTTCCGATTTAGCATATACAGTACATGTATAAGCAATGGAACGCGAATTCAGACCGCGCTTTACACCAAAAGGGGTTACAAAAGACAATGTTTAAACAATGACTATCGATAATCAATGTCTAAAATAAACATCGTTCGTGCAATCGGTCCTTTGACTCTCCCAGTTATCGTATCGGCAGAGATTATTTTTTTTTTATCCTGTTCAGATGAAGTGGTTGAAAATTCAGGGTACCAGAGCCACATTTTAATTCATGAAATCGTTCTCAAGGGGTTGCCTAATAACTGATTATGCAGTTCATTGCAATGTCCGAATAAAACTCAAAATAATTCAAGTCAATTTTTGCTACCTAGATGTGGAGAACTCAATGACAATTTAATAACTTTGAATGCGATCAACTCATTTCGTCCTATCCTTTCACAGGTCATTATGAAGTTCGAGCGCATTTATGGAATTCACGGTTCCAAGGAATAGAACAGTAATTAACCGACAGGAAAGTACGGGAGAAGTCAGGTGAAAAGGGATTAGAATAGAACATAGCAATAGGGAAAGAACCGCTTAGAGGTGATATCGTGGCACATCTTGCAATCGCACAAACTAGAAGCTTGATTCCCCAGTGTGATTGTAAAGCAGAGTTAGGTGACCATTCGTTCAATCCACCATGCTTAAAGTTTCAATCTTCTTTGGCAAACAGCGGGAAACATTCAGTCTGATTTATGTTAGCTGAGTTGGAAATGGACAAAATTTAAAACCTAAATTTTAATCGCCATCTAAGCTAAATTTAAAACTGTGCTGTAAAATTAACTTTCTATTTCGAAATTCGCGAAAGCATACAAGTAACAACTTTTACCTCCTTTCCCTGATGGCATTTTGAAGTAAGGTTTCCATGGATTTCTTCTGGAAAGTAAGCAGTTCCAGCTGCACAACGTTTCATGACGTTAAAACAGGTTTGCCTTGCCGAGAGTTTCCTTACACGGCCAACCCACTTAGCGGCACTCGGGAAGGACGCAGGAAGTCCATGCAACGAATGTGTGACTTGGTCTCTGTAGAAATGGTCGATGCTCGTCAGCCCGGTAGCCTGTGCCACGTATACAACTAGCTCATTCTGCTCCTCCCCGTGAATTACAAGCCATGACCGTGGAACTTCTCTCCTCCCGTGCAGCCAAGCCGGTGGTCGTCATCGCTTTCTTCTATACCTGCTTACACGGTGTGATCTCCAAAGATTTTGTTGCACATCATGCTGCACATCCGGGAAAGAGATACGAGAACATCACCTTAGAAACAAAAGAAGCGAGTGTCGGAATTTGCGGCATTAGATGCGTTTTTCCGGAACTCCCCTGCTATGCCTTCAACTATCGTGAATCCGATGGTTCATGCGAGCTGGTTTTCAATGGGAAAAGTGGCCTTGTGGAAGCCAAAGGATTTACATCCTATGTTCAGAGTGAGTCATCGACTTGAAATACATTTGAGGAATTGGCTTTGGGGAATTCAGTCTGTTTAAAACACAGGATTGTGCCTGACGGAGCATCCAACGATTCAGAACGCCTCCGTATCCTTTGAGGATTGGAGCGGAGAATACCCAGCTCCACCGGGTGGAAGGGTGATTCTCCGCTGTCTGCATCCCAAAGGATTCTCCGATGGTTCTCAACTCCACGCGGCTGAATGCTCTTCTGCAGATCCTGATTCTTGGTGCAGCTCCTTCAAGGAAAACACAATTGTCTGTAAGAGCTTTCAATTCAATTTGATGAAATACATGCACACCCAACTGTTCCTGTGTGTCTTAAGGTAATCAATTGACCTATACAAAACGATACCCCCTCGTTCGTCCGAATTTTACCGATTTTTACACCCTAATCTTTACCTGGAGGGTCTTCTGACAGGTTCAGTGACGTTGGAAAAACCGTTACTTTTTCCTCAGTTTCACTGTTCCAATTATATTTCTGGAAAATCTTTTGTAAGGGGAGTGCAGAGTTCTCCCATCGTTTTTCATCTACGGGCACATATAGCAGTAGGGGCACTTTCTTTCCCTCAGAGATGACTCAAAACTGTTGTACTTCTGAAAATCTGGTGACGGCTGAAACTTTGAAACAACACGTAGGACAACAGAAAATGCTGGGTTGCTTACTTTAGAGAATGAGTATGAAGTGAATGGAAACTTACGTAGATTGCTTGGACAAGGTAGCGCATATGAAGTTGGAATTAGGATAAGTGCAAGGACTGAGGACTGGAACAAGTCATGCAAATATTTAATAGAAATTGTTGTAGCAGGCACAAATTGGCCTCTCATTTGACTTTACTCAGAACCCGTTCCCCCCCCCCCCATCCTCTCGCCAGTCACTTCTGAGAATCACATCCCCTCTGCGAAAACTTCCTGGCTTCGCTGCTGGTAGTAAGTCACTACAATTAAAATTATTTCCGCATTTGATCATCTGAACACTGGTCTTTGTTTGCAAAGTATATCCACCCTCCTACCCTTCGATTGATCAATTCATTAATAATAAAATCGTCCTCTCTGCATGGATGACACCAACTCCTTTCCGATCCAAAAATGTACTCAGACTTTTAGGCTTTTATTGCCCCTGGCATTTCTGAAATGCGTTTTGACTCGTTTCGAAGTAGAGAATGATCGCTCCGTGGAGACAGTTGACACGGGCGGAGGCATCAATACCCTTGACTGTTTTCTTCCCTTTTTCATTCCAAAAAAGATGTAATTAGCTTGTCTTTATATTGGAAAACCTAACAAGGATGTCTTAATCCAAATATTTTGCAATTTGCGAGCAAAATGAGGACGAAATCGAAATTCTCATATTGGTTCCTCAAACCACGGCATCTGCAAGCGTCTCAGGGTCTCGAAACCACTCAGGATGACTCTCGATCGTGCTGAAGACTTGCCTCAGAATTATCGAAAATTGTTGGAATAGCGCGTCCCTTGAAAGTCCGCCTGGTTTCAGAAGGTGATGCCATCTTCTTTCCTGGGCATCTGGCAGACATGCTTGCATCGTTGGCAAGAGATTCTTCCGTTTCGTGGATCGGGGAATAGACTGAATGATAAGCAACCCGGGCCAGAAATGAAATTACTTCACTTGCATGACGCAGGTTCCCGGGTGCACCTTAAGAAATCAAACAATGACAATAACAATGAAGGTACGACGCTCGAGGAAAAATCTTGTTGATTTTCGCCTGCACGCTGTAGAGATTGCCAGGCATTATCGCATTTCTATCATAGGTTTGGCAGACTACTTTCTTTGATGGATATTGTTTCATCTCATTTCCACTCCACTAGGTCATGGATTCTGCATCACGTGATTGAGAAACAAGAAATCCATGAACCGTTCTTGCACAATTCCTGTTCTGTTAACCTTGTGAAGGGTGATGAATAACTGTACTCATTTTGAGATGTCGGTTGCTTCATCAGATTTCGTAGCCATGAAGGGAGTTTCTCTCATTTCCTCTTGAGTTGACTTAGATATCGCACCTTCGATACAAAGAAGCAGGTCGTTCTGGATTGTTTTTGCGATACTCATGAGAACATGAGAACGGCTTTCCCCGCACTGAAAATGTTCTCTGAATCACACCATTCAATACGTCCAGAAACTTCTCATCTTTTCAGACAAGTTACGATTTCATCACGCCCCCCTCTTGCTGCGCTTCGGTACAGGGTGAGTTAAAAGTCTCGCCCACCCTTTGAACGTGAAGAACTTCTCTACGCTTGATCTCATCGAGGTGCTGCTTTAATCATTCGGAAGACTAGACAATTCTGTATCGAATGAAGGATTTTCGCATTGTTTTCCTCATGATATCATTGGAAAAATCAATTCCTATTCTGGGAGCTATACAAAGTCATTGGCACGTGAAAACAACCTGGCGGCACAGCATCCAATTGTCCGTTCGAGTATGAGAGTTCTTGTGCCTTGGCTGTGATCAAATTCCTCTTCATGGAGGATTGAGGAAAAGGGCTGATAAACGATTGACCAATAATGAGCGAGTTGCAAAAGTTCGGTTTTACTCCGAATCTGGACCTCCGATCTGGACACCCTCTGACAATCGAACAGAAAATTTGACACAGTGCCGTGCGCATGCTTTGGGTGCCAATGCTTTTATATGACCCAAGAACAGGAATTTAATTTACATTGGAAAAATAATGCAAAAATCCTTCGTCGCATATAGAATTGTCTTGCCTTTCGAATGGTGAAAACCGCATCTCCATGAGATGAAGCGTTGAGAAATTATTAGCGTTCAACAGGTGGTCAGGACATTTGACTCACCCTGTAGAATCACGACAACATCTACAGGGATGCGTAGCGCTGTCAGTCTGAACAATGTATAGGTATTATTCCAGATTTCCTTTGTGTCTAAAACAGATTAATCGGGGAAGTGAATCATCCGTGACGCTGGGTTTTCGGTGAATCGATTTTATACGGTTAGCCCAATGTTCACTCTGAACTGATGTTAAGAGCGTTCATAAAAGTTCATTTCCCCTTTCTGCACATTTGATCAAACAAAGTCTAACCAATAATTTCTGAAAATTATGACTAATGATGTTATGTCCATTTTTTCCATTGTCATCTCACGTTTTTATGAGGCACGGCCGAATGATCCATAGTTTCTATTATTCTTGGGGCGAAGACGGAGATTGGGACGTATCAAGTTTGTATATCCAAGTTCGTCCTAAAGACTAGAATCCTCCCGTGTGGCGTCTCCACACGAAATGGTACAGGCAGGCTAAAAACAGTAATTTAAAAAGGACGACTCAACTCCCACAAAGTGAAGACCATGTGCAAGATGCAGTATAGTATATAATATCGGAAGACACCACAAGATAGGGACTGATCCAAGCTTCTCCACGGCTCCTTGTCATGGTATTGGACTAATCTATCACAGATACTTTTTTTTGCGCTTGTCGAACAGCTACCCTGAATTTAACTTGGTATGTCAGGACGGAAATGACATTATGTTCCATATGTTTGCATTGATTTTTACTCTTCCACAGTAGTTTATAATTTATAGGTGAGCCGCTGTATAAGTATCCAGAGTGCCGGCCGACGAATAAGGGAAGAGAATACATCGGGAAGGTGAGTAAGATGGAATCAGGAAAGGAGTGTCTGAGATGGGACACTCAGCCCAACGGAACACCCGACGATTTTCTCGAAAACGTCACATATTCTGACCACTTCCCCAACCTGGATACCTGGTCTCACAATAACTACTGTCGCAACCCATCCGGAAGGGAGAGGCCATGGTGTTTCGTCACGGACGAAGATGTAGAATGGGAATATTGTGATATCCCCATGTGCACGGATACGGGTAATTATTCCATTGTTATCCCCTCGTCCTCTTTTATGGACTTTAGCATTTTCTGATTGGAATAGATTCATGCTAATTGAGGATTTTAATGTGGGTGAACATATCGCGTAAGATTTCCGTACTTTAAACATACCATCGTAATTAATTTGTTTCTTAAATTCGCCTAATATTGCTTCGAAGAGTTTAACGTCGCGAACTTTGCGTAAATGGCGAACGCGTTAGATGAACTCGTAATGCATTGGATCATTAAACTGGGTGGAATGCAGAGTATTTTCGCCATTTTGAGCATTTTCAGGGTACTCATTCCTTGCCCAGGGCACATGCCATGTGCACATGTTCATTATGTATTTTTTGCAGCGAGTTTTGCTGTAGCCAAAAAATGTCTGGAAAGACGCGCCCAGTTTGACAGGAAATAAATAAAAGATGAAAAAAAATGGTCAGCGTGGGCGCGTTCCTTTCATGCCTACTTACTGATTCACTAGTTTTCATGGCGTTGTTAAGTTTCGAAATCATGCATAACAGTATTCCAAAGACTTTTGGAGGCAGCCACGTGTATGCAATTGAAGACACTCTTTCGTTTCTCACAACTTCCGGATGAGCGTCACTTTTTTGTGGAGAAGTAGGAAGTTGCCAATAACCGCAATCTACTGTTTTGTGAACAGACCCTCCAGAGTGCAAGATAACTCAACAAGGCGGTGAATACGTTGGAAGGAAGAACGTGAGCCATTCAGGTTTCGCATGCAAACCTTGGGGGGAACCTTGGATGAGCAACTTCACTGGAATTGTGGATTTCTCACCGGGATTTCCGGATTACAAAGGAACTGAGGAGACACACAACTTCTGTCGCAACCCTGATGGAAAGGTCGCTCCGTGGTGTTTCATTGAAAATGAATATTTTGACTCAGAATTCTGTGACATTCCCTTCTGCGAGATCCAAGAAGTTCAAGTTGGACCAGAGGGGAACGTGTATCCCGAATGCAGACTGACGGAGAAAGGAAAGGGATATGTGGGGACGAAGGACGTGACTGAGACGGGAAAACTTTGTCTCGACTGGGAAACTAAGCCGTATGGCATGCCATGGGATTTCTTCAATCAGGAAATGGGATATCCAGATCACTTCATCAACGGGAACCCAGGAATCCACAAGAATTACTGCCGGAACCCTGCTCTGTACAGGGAAAAGCCATGGTGCTTCGTCTCTGACCCAGACATCGAGTGGGAATACTGCGAAATTCCCTTCTGTCATAACCTCGGTGCGTCCCTCGATTCCATCGTGGTGAAAATGGCTGATTCACAACTTGAGCGGAGTTTCATTCTCTTTCAGAGTCGCCCGAATGCAAGCTGACGCGAAGCGGCGGAGAATATGTCGGACGGCGGAATGCGACCATATCGGGATTTCCGTGCCAACATTGGCTGGCTCGATTTCCACGTGATTCCAGTTCGATTACTGCCTCTTTATCAGCATTTTCAGATGAAGTCGATGGGAGCCACAACTTCTGCCGCAACCCCGATGCCAGAGGCCATGGTCCATGGTGTTTTTCGTACAACGAGCACGAATGGGAATATTGCGATGTTCCCTTTTGTCCTGGGACAGAAGGAGAACGATGCGATATTCGTGTCTCGGGAAATTGCATAAGTGGGTCTTCTCTCTTCGTTTTCTTGACTTTCCTCCGACCCCTCAGTACCATTTTCCCTGCCATCGTGAAACATCATTCCATAAATGGTCTCACCTATCTCCTACCCTTTCCTTCCTACCTTATTTTGTGCATCACATTCTGCCATTGCTTCCTTTTAAACCAGGTCCATTGGAGTGCAAGAAAAACAAAAGAGGAGACAAGTATATGGGAACGAAGAATGTTACGAAATCCGGTAACCCTTGCCAGAGTTGGATGAGCGTTTTGCCCAATGACATCTCAAGAGCAGCTCAGTATTTGAAATTTGAATCATTCCCAGACGACTTGCATCCTTCTCACAACTTTTGTCGGAATCCTGACGCCCAATCGGGCGGGCCTTGGTGTTATAACGGAGCTGGAACTGATCCCGAATGGGAAGAATGTAATATCAAGATATGCTGAAGAGTTCGATGCCATCAGAGAAAAGGAAACGTTTCATCCATTTGAGGTAGATATTTCATAGCCTTTGATGAGAGCCTGAATGAAAATGATGATGTGGTGTTTCTGCCCCTAGAACACTTGTTCTTCGCGTCTCCTCATTGGCTCGCGTATCAAGACGACGGACTCATCTAAGAATGGGAATGAGTGCTTTCATCATGTCCTTTTCCCTTGTTTCTATTGTCAGGTTCAAGCGAGACCCCGATGTTCCAGTTTTACTCTTGGTTTTCAATTCGTTGGTCGTTTTACTCAATGAGAGTGAAAGGGGACCAAGCGTGACATCGTCTCGAAGTCCATGCCATGGCTGTTGCAAATGAAGTGAACGCGCTTGGATTCGACGCATGTGTGATGTGGTTCTTCTTTTCGACTGCATGTCTGATGCTTGGAACCTCGTGCATTTTGATGTTGCATTTGATCGAAGAGGCCTCTTCGTAGACGTATCGTTGTATCAGAACCTTCAGTGGGAGCTATCGGCACTTTTTGGTCACGTACGAATAGGACTTGGTAATGACAATGCGTACTCACTGGTTCTACTTATAATCGGTGAGTGGTATACCCATGTATGTCCCGGATGCATCAGCAACAGTTCGATCGCATTGAAGAAAGGCTGTGTGCATTGTGCAATGCCTTTTCGTGAGATTGCGTGCTACCTCATTACTTTTTCATTTTCTTTTTTTTTTCCGTTCGACCTTGTCTTGGATTCAAGGGTTGATGAACATCCTCGCTACGCTAAGCTGATGTTCCGCCCTCCAGAATAGACTCGAGTATTCCTTCGTAAAGAAGCCAGTCCAACATAGGGGACATTCTAGTTTCCTTTAATACTCTCCACGGAAGGGGATCTTCTTCTGGATTGAGGAAATCATTGATGAATCGAATCCCTTCATCAAGCTCCAATGTCATATGAGTGAAAACGATATGGTTTTGGATCTTTCCTAATTCTTTCGTTATTCCATGCTGGTAGGGACCGGTTTTCGAGCATGTTTCTGAGCGGCAACTCTTCCAACACCAACCAGAATCCTCAACGAAAAGGAATTTTTCTTGGCGGAATCTGGTTTTTTCCTAGCTTTGCACTATTCTGGAGATCATATCGCGGTATTTATTTGTGAACACATTTGCTGTTGCCTTGCATTTGGGTTTGATTTGGGTTTGGTCACTGTGCCATGAAGCTATGTCGTCTGTGTATTGCGGCATAGAGCACTGTGTTGGTTTTCTGAGATATCACTCAGCCAGCATATTACCTGTATAATGTAGGTAACTGCCCTTTGTGGCACTCGTGCTCTTTGTGAAAAAGGTTTTGATGTTGTACCGTTTACCGAGACATGGCATGTTCTGTCGGTTAGGAAATGGGGTACCCAAAGGAACATTTTTTCTTGGTGGATTTATTTTAAAGAGTTTTCTATTTTAGTCTGTCGTGGCATACGGTGTATTTTCAATGTCTAGAAAAATTGCATGTGTTGCTTTCTAACTATTTATTGCCACACAGTTTTCTTGTATAAGTGATTGTTGCGAATTTCCCATTCCTTTAACTATAATTTTATTTCTCTTGAAACTAGGTGGTGAGTTCCTCATTATAGGTTTTAGGGAGTTTTCTTGTGTGTGATAGTAGACTAATAGGACAATGTCTCACGCTTTTTGTTTCTTTTAAGTTTTTAGTTCTCCTGAGTGCCATGACCGGACCGGACTGCGTTTATTTTCGTGATTGAGTACGCTGGAGCGCAGGTATCAATCTTCTCTACTTACCCCATCGAATTCGTTTTCTTTCCCCTAGCCGTCTCTAATTGAAACCCATCGAGTTCACGTGTTCACCCGCCAAAGCAGAAGTGAGGAGTTGGATAGGTGCTAAGCAGGCCCACTTAGGTAATCCGCGTATTTTTGGCTGCTGCAGTAGGAAAGCTTCTGTCGAGATATACTGTTGAAGTCAATTGAAAACATCTCAAAACTCAATGCCTTCACGTATACATTATGCAGATATGTATACGAGCTTCGATTTTCATTATATCAATGAGGTGCTGGCCAGAAATCCCATGCCAGAATAAATAGGGGAATAACGAACCTCATCATTGGACCATATTTTCGAAGTTTCATACTCCACACGTACAGAAATGTGGGACATGCATTAATTTGAAGCTTACGACCTACTAATCAAGTTTCTTTCTGTCGTCCTCAATTCCAAATGAGTGGTGGGAAGATTCGAATTAAAAATATTGCTCTCCCTCCTGTACATTGAATTTGTGGTTAAACCATTGTCACATGACAGCGTGTCTGATGTCTAAATAGGTCATTTTAGGTCAAGAAACCTAGTTTTGATAGGTGAGCGTTGCTTGAACGATTCACATTAAATAACTCTTGTCAATTTGGAAATGGCCACCACTCCTTTCTCCAAAATGTCATGAGAGTCGCGAGTAGTCACGCGAAATTGTGTTTGCGGCCTTAATGCTGTGGCGAAGAGTTCTGTCCTTATATTCAAAGTGCTGTATGCTGCAACAATTCCCTATATCGCAGCATATTTCCAAAATGTGAATCCTTAGAAGTTCACTATTTCATTCAATTTTCCCCTGAACCCAATGTCTTCACTTTTGAGAAGCAAGGTTATGTATTTACTCGCAATATTATTTTTTTTTGGCATGATTTATTTACCCCATTCCATGCCAATTGACCAAAGGATGACGCTTGAAAATATTAGAAAAACTAAAAATTTTCAGAGTTAACTGGTCTCATATGAAACTCCAAAATCCAAAATATTTAACTTTTATTCCCGTTGATACAAGATATATGAATGTCGAATATATTGGTTTTCAAGCACGTGTGACCCCTTGGGCGAATTTTATAACTCTCTATCTATGCCGGCTGGAAATGCATGAAATAGCTCATATGAGTGGTCTGAAATAGTAGAATCCAAGTATTGTCATGAAAGTAAGGGTTTTATGAAACTTGATTACATGTATTTTTTTTAAATGTACTAATTTCATATGGTATCATCACCCCAATATCTGTTGTGGGAGTCCTTGGAACCTTGGAAGACGACCACCATGGCATTATGTGCATGACCCAGAGAGCAAGATGCAGAGTTGGCAATGGAAGTCTCCAGATTCTCCCAGACCCAAGAAAAGTCCTCTGGTGAAATCAACTAGAAAAGTGATGCTCATTGCCTTCTTCGACCATGAGGGCATCATTCATAAGGAATTTCTGCCTCCACACCAGACTGTCACCGGTGTATTCCACAAGTCAGTGCTGAGGCGTCTCCGCGACGCCATTCGTTGGAAACGACGCGATGTGTGGGAAAAACATAGTTGGAAACTGCAACATGACAACGCGCCTTCCCGCAACTCACCGACGCCACGCGAGTTCTTAGACACCAAATCACCGCGGTTCCACACCCTCCCTATTCACCGGATCTGGCACCCTGTGACTACCTCCAAATTGCAATCCCAGTTGAAGGGGCGTCGATTCAACGATCTAGATGATGTGAAGGAGGCCACGACGACCATCCTAAAGTACATGTCACGGAAAGGCTTCCAGGACTGCTTCCAGAAGCTCTTGGAGCGCTGGAATAAGTGTATCAAAACGCGTCGTGACTACTTTGAAGGTGATCCCATTTGAATTTCCCAGTGAGCGCCCTCTGGTTTTTATCAAAAAAAGTTCTGTTTCTTCTTGATCAGCCTACGTATATGGATCTTAAATTTGTCTGGTTTGCTCCGTCTGATCTGTCGAGCCACTGCTTAGAGCTGCTTATTCATTGTTTGTACCGAGTTGGTTAGACCGAGCTCCTCTGTCATATCTTCTGTCATATCTATGTCACAACAGACCATTGAAAATGATTTTTCTGCCATTAAGAAACTTCTAGCAGGCTGCAGTCAATACTGATATCTTTGTGCAAGATCCTGTCTCGTAGCTGATAGATTTCTGTAATAATTTATTTTCAGTGACTCAACAAGCTTTGTACGGTAAAGATAGAACAACGCGTTCTCCAGTGAAAAGAGAATTGATTGGCGATTGCATTTTGTCGCACCCGTAAGTTCATGTAAACTTATGCAACCTTCGTTGACCTATGCGTGAGAAACATCAAAACCTCTAGGATTGTTTTAATTTTCGCCTCAAACACCCACGAACACAGACACCCACAAACGAAATGAAAATTATATTTATTTCCTTCACCTCCTTTAACGTTGCTAGTTCAGAGCTATCAGTATATAAAGGCTTTTAATGACGTTTCATGGAGTGTTCAAACACTTGTATCTTGAATACTATTCTACGTGGCGCAATAATATTTGGTGGTCACATCTTTGAAACCATTGGGTACGCGTTTCTTTGGTGAACGACAATGTCCACCAGAGGGCGCCACATCTGCTCAAAAAGACGACCATTCGTATCCATGGCTTGCAGTCACGGGTTGACACCATAGAAAGCTGAACGAAGTTGTCCAGTGTTCAGCATGTGTGATATGACGTCGGATGGTATACCTCAAGTCAGTTAAGGTAGCAGGCGCTGTGCGATACACAATTGACTTGAGGTACCCTTAAAACCATAAATCAAATGGAGTCAGATCCGGAGATCGCGGTGGCCACGCTTGAGAAAAATGCCTGCTGATGCTACGATCACCAAAGGCAGTCGTCAGCGGTGCTTCCACAGCCCGTGCAATGTGTGCGGGTAGGCCTTAGAGTATCAGATATATCGCAGCCTGTGCGAATATAGTGATCAGTGGAGACCTCTGGTGGACATTATCGTTGACCGCAGAAATGCGTTCCCCTTGGCCTGAAAGGTGTGGCGACCAAATATTATTGCTCAACTATCAATTGTGACGTAACAAGTGATCAATATTAATTGGTCACCTGTCCCGTTCCAGATTCGAGGGTTAAGGCAGGTCCGCCAGACAGAAATTCTGGAGAAATGGAAATTCTCGTAATTCTTTCAACTAGAGTATTTAACTTTATTACTTTATTTATTAGAGACAATAATGAAATATCAAAACAACAGTTATCCACAGTATTTGATATTGGATAGGAGAAGGATCCGACTGGGGAAATTCTACTGGAACCTGAAGGTTACTTATATTACTGTTCTCTCTCTCTCTCTTTTACTCGGGCCACACCACCCCACTCAACCAAGGGACAGGGCTAACCTTTACCGCCTGTTGGTTGTCCTGGAGTCAGCTCCGAATATGGTAAGGTCACAATGGTGCCTTCCAAATAGCGACTGACTCCAGAGGTTTTTTTTCTCTCACCTGGAAGGCAGCAAATCAAGTGCTAGGTTGCAGCATGAACCGTTCGGTCATATACAGTCATATATAGTCGGTACATATCTGAAATTCTTCTCGCATTTTGTCAAAAATGGTTCCCAAGATGAAAAGGTTAAATGCCTAGTTAGCATGTTACGAGTTAATGGGTATAACACCGAAGGCAATCAATACTGTCAGAGAAGGAATTTCGCTCGTCGCAGTTGCTTTGTCAACCGCGTGCGTGACCCAAAAATCCCTGGTGAGAGTTTAGGAAAATGTGGCATGAGACTGTGAGAGGTTTCCCGATTTTCTTGTCGATATTAGGGGATTCCTAGATTGTTTCCGATTTAGCATAAGTCAACCGCGTGCGTGACCCAAAAATCCCTGGTGAGAGTTTAGGAAAATGTGGCATGAGACTGTGAGAGGTTTTCCGATTTTCTTGTCGATATTAGGGGATTCCTAGATTGTTTCCGATTTAGCATACAGTACATGTATAAGCAATGGAACACGAATTCAGACCGCGCTTTACACCAAAAGGGGTTACAAAAGGAGTTAAAGCCGAAGTGTTTCATAATTATCAGAAAATGTCTCCACGGTCCTGAAACTCTTTGGGCCGCTTGCATGAACGATGTTTTCCCGGTGTTTTTCGAAAGTCATCGATAAACCGATGTCCAAGGCCAAAAATGGATTGCATGGACGCTATCTTCCTTTAACCATTGTCTAACCGATGTCTAACAGAGGTGTCGTTTCCAGGCAAGGGATGGAGCATGTTTTGCCGATGTTTATGCCAGCGTTCGTGTACCATCTCGATGAGCATGGCGCTGCAGTGTACCGGTGAAGCACAATGAATTCTGTTTATGGATCCGCTCGATAACGGCGATGTGCTCTCGTTGTCGCATGGGAGGAATAAACATAGGTTCTGGGCTTAATCCCTTTGAAGAATATGTCGATTAGAACTTCCGCGTGAGATACTAATTTGAAAAGGGATCAGGGTATGAAGTAGACCTGCTTCGCGCTGAACTCGAAAGGAACGAAGATAGTGGAACCCTTAACTTTACTATAACTTTACATCCCTTAACTTTACATCGACAGATAAGAGCAATCACTGTTCGTGTGTAATGAATCGTGATTTGTTCAAGTACCCATCCCCTGAGTAATTAATTAATATGACTCGAAAGTAAAGTGAGTATCATAAAAGCCTTTCGATTTGTATGCTGTGCTGACCCTTCGATTTTATGTGGCGTCGATTCCTAGAAATGGAATGGCGCAAGCCATTACCCATTTGCATCGTTCATTACATTCCTAGGAGGAAAAACGGAGTAGTTGTACGAAGGTAATTATTTGATATTGTCGGGTTCCCAGGTCATCGACGACTGTCGCACTCAAATAGAATGCCCAGACAACTTTAACCAATCGCAGATGTTTCCATTTCATCGATGTCCAAGCAGTGCGCGATGCGGAAGGGATTATTACTGAATTTGTCATCACGTGACCAGAATCCAAACGCAATTCTCGAATACCCTCGTTTTGCAATCATAAACAAATGATACTCCTATTTGTCAAATTTCCTAATTCTCCGTGTGTCCAAAACGAGTCCTTGGCTTTACCTCTGATATATCGAAATATATAAGGTCAGAGGAGAACTCACCAGTTTCCAGGCATTATTACTTGTTGTGCAAGGAAAGTGCATTCTGTCTCTCTCTATCGTGAGATTCTCCTTTACAAGCGCTGCGAGATGTACTTAATAGTCTGAAGAAAGGTTCTCCCTTTTCACTTGATTCGCTCGTTTTTTGTGGAGTCCGTAGTGTATTACGCGACAACCGAGGAGTCAGAATGTGCTATATGTACCATGAGGGGTGTTTAGCCATCGT
>CAJPEV010005506.1:0-14609 GCA_905338385.1 Darwinula stevensoni
TTCTTTGGATTCTCTCAAGCTATCCCTGAATCGGAGCGAATTCCACAGGAAGTCTGGCGAAAATCAGTCAATGCTTTCATGGGTGGTCTGAACCTTGTCATCCGTGCCAAGGGCGGCTATATCTGAAACTATTAAGTGATTCTAAATCAGTTAACTGTCCTTGATATTGTGTATTTAAAAAATTTCCTGATTTTTTAAATTTTTGCTGACGTTATTGGCATATTGCAGTGGGACACAGCTTTCTTAACACCCTGTGTAATCACCGCCTTATTTTCATTGGCTATAACTTTTCATTGGAAAGTCACATTCAGGTGGTTCTTGACATAGAAGTTCATGAGCCAAGGAGGTTTTCTCCCTCAATGCCAATCAATGGTCATTTTTACTGGCGCGTTTTCTACCCTAACGTTTGGTCATTGCCGCATTATTGTTTTTGTCATTTCAATTCGTTTCGAGGATGCTTTCATTCACGAACATTTGGTCCATTAAATCAATCGGAACGTATCTCTACATTCTCATTATTGTTCTCTATAGTACAGAGGGTTATTATTACCACCCAATTGTTGATTGAATATAAATAATCAAGGGAAGTTCAGGAGCTATTTGAGAGAATGGTTCATAAGTCAGGGAGATTCTTCCCGTGTAGCAATATGGCGCTGCATGCCGATAAAGACCTGAGACGTCGAACTCTCGGATGCAGCTGATATTTGGTAGAGAGATTCGTAGACTTGAACCAATGTTTTCCCTTGCCTAAAAATGACTGCAAGTGGATTGGTTGCGCTGCGGTCGACATCAGCAGCCTTTATCGGCATGCAGCGCCATCTTGCGACACGGGATAAACCTCCTTTACTCATGAACCATTCTCTCAAATAGCTCCTGAACATTCCCTTGATTATTTATATTCAATCAAAATAGGGTATTTGTAATGACCCTCTGTACTGTAGAGAGCTGTAATAATAATTGAGAGATACGTTCCGATTGATTTAATGGAGCAAATGTTTGTGAATGAAAGCATTCTCGAAATGAAGTGAAATGACACTAAAACAATAATGCGGCAATGACCAAACGTTAGGGTAGGAAGTAAAAATGACCATTGGTTATGGCAGCATACTTTTATTTTCCACCCGATTCTACTTTACTCAACGAAATCGTTGCAATAGTGATAAGATGTGAAGAACTGTTCAAAGCAGTGATTTCCGGCACCACGCGCATCTGATGAATTTCAAGTAATCGCAGTCTTAGCAAATAAAAGTATCAGTCCAGTAGCAGTATTCCACAGGATTCGGGAAACTGGGTGGTCGTTCATCATCGTATCCAGATTAGACCCAGGAGTACTTGAACATATTCACGAATCTAGGAGATGAGAACTGATTGTAAACAAGAGACTGCAGCTTGATGATATTATTTCGCTGATGAAGAACCATATAACGATTCAACAGGCGAACCAGATCAGAGAAATTTCTCACGAGGTTCGTCCATATCCGAAATCCGTATACATCTAGTGGTTGGATAAGCCCTGTTGTTTTCTTCGGTATTATGTAGATATCCAGTTCTTGATCTTGAGGGGTAATGTTAGTGAATGCCTGCTGATCTGTATAGGAGTCGACAGTTCAGGAGTCGACGAGCAAAACGCTTTTTGCACCGACGCTTGTTAAGAAGACATCTTTGAACCAGCGCTTCAGGTGATCCTTGATGACCTTTCCTGATGATGATGCAAGGACATAGACATTCGGAGGTTAAAACAAGCCTTTGCCCACTTTGGGGCGAAACTGAATGTCCGCTTCTTTTAGGACAATGACAATAGCTTGCCGTTTGTGGAAATCGTAGACTGTATAGTAACTGGTATAGTAGACTAGGTAAGTGAAGAGACTTACTGAACCACAGCCTCGACGTGTTTGATACTTCAGCAGTTAACGTCCTCCCAGAATGGATTTCCAAGTTGTAGCCACTCTGATAGGTGTAGAAAATGGAATCAGCCGCCTAACACAAAATGTTTGCTCTGCAGCTCCCCATGAACTCTTTCGCAATATTAACGAAGTATTGTATCTCTCCGCTGTAGCTTCTTGGGATGAAGTTTGTGATCTTGCGAGAGACAATTCGATTTGCTTTCTTGTATTTTGTCAACCAGAAGTTTACTATAATGGTATTTAATCAGACAGGTTCATAGTTTCCATGTCAGGTCATACGCTTGCCATTTTCAAATATGTATATGTAGTCTTCCTTTCCAAGTAATGAAATATATGCTTACTCATTCACCTCTGTATCTACTGTGGTTACGGAGAAAAAAATCATGAGTGAAAGGCTCTAAAATTGTGACTTTCCAAAGCAATGTTTTCCCCCCACTTTCGATGTACGGTATCTCCTAAAACAATTTACTTAGGTTGCTAAAAAAAAGAATGTATCGCTTACTTGAAAGTACGTACTATATAGACGTATGGAAAGCTATCCGATTTTTATTTTATATTTCTTTTTGAATTTTCAAAATCATTGAAACTGCAGAATTCGTCTATTTTGGAGATTTCTCCCGCTCGTTAAACATTAACCCCATCGTGAATCAATTATACATTCCAATATTACATTCATTTATGTATCTCTCGGTGGTATTTTGCATGTTCATCATGCATACCTAGTTTGATATCAATTGAGAAATTTTATCAATTTCCTGAAAAAAAACACTTTTGATTTAATTTTTTTTCTTGCAGGTACGAGAAACCACGGGTTATCGCATGTATAAAAATGTCCTCCTTTTGCCTAACTCCGTAGTTATTGATTATTAAACATGCACAATTTTCTACTGCGTTAGGGAGAAAAATGGTCGGTCTTTATTAATTGCTATTTGAATGTGTCGAGTATGCCAATAATAATGTGATGTGGCCATGAATTCGATTATGTGATGTCCTACACCGATGTAATGATCAAATTGCGTCGCATGTGAAAAATGCTTTGCATTGGTTTTCATATAATAATGACATTTTGCATGTTCGCATGTTAACCGATGATACGGATAATGGTAATTTTTGGTAGTGGTCTCTCTATTCCCCTCATATGTACGTCAAAAGGTTCCACCTTAAAAGGTTTCATAATACCAAAAATGAGTTCACATTTTGCTTTAAAACCTCCCAGCTATGTATCACACGCCTTTCTGCTCCTCTGGTGCAGCTTTTTCTTTGACTTTCTGAAGCTTTCTGTCCATTTTTTTCTGCTGAAATAAAAAATTAGTTTAGAAAATACGTTCAAAAATGGTAGTTGCTTCCTGCGAAAATATTTGCTTTTATCAGCATGAAGGACAAAATGTGAGAAATCGTAATCGCAACATGCTGAAACTAGGTTTTTATGGAAGCCGAATGTTGTGAGGATGTTTTCGACCAAAACAAAATATTTGGAAAATTTTCCGTTTTTTCGAAATATTTGCTCATTGAAACTTTTGGAACTTTTTTTTTCTAGTTAGAGGTTACTTAGAGATCCATCTAAAAACAGATGTTCACTGGAAGTAACTATTGTGAGGGAGCTATTGGTAAATAGGTAATTCATGCTTTTACACACTGTTAGTTCCCTGAGTACATAATTTCAGTAAGTGCATTACTTTTCAAGTAATCCCTTGAATGCATTTTTTGTAACATATGGAACATTTTGAAGAATGTTTTTTGATGCAATGAAAGAGAGAATTGAAGAAAGCTGAAATTTGTAGCTGTACTACTTGTTCCATTACTGAGTGCAGATCCTACAGTCCTAAAATTCCCCTCCTGTGATATTATGAAAAAAATTGGAAGTTACCCACTCATGAAATTATCGAAATAATCAAATCGGAAAAAAGTGTCGGTTCCTCCCGTCATGGCACGTATTTAGACATGGACATACTTTCAAGACGTTATTGGCAATCTGATATTGAATTGATGAAATAATCAATATCCTGGATAATGGGGTGCCGATGGCGGAACCATAACGAGTTCATTTGCCCAAAGGACAAACAAATTGGCTAGTTTTTCATGGTGCTTTATGCCATGGGGGGATGAAGAGATATTTACACTCACTTTTTTTTTAAAACAGGCATGTACTCATTACGTTTGGTTTCTTCTCCCTATCATGTTCTTTATTATAAATAGTACTAGCTGGATTTCCCCTACTCTGCGAATAGGGGTCAATGGCGGTTCAAGAATATGCAGTAAGGAAAGTCATGATAACACATTGATATCTTCCATTAAAATATCTAATTTTTCCTTATTCACTTCGGTTCAGGCAACCAATATGGGCTTAGCAGGCCTTGGATGGGGTGACTAGATTTCATTTCTACTAGGGTTGTTCACGGTCGACGTGGACTTTTGCTTATACAAGGCAGAGAGGGCGGTATGCATATCAATAATTTTTCAAAGAATTTTTCTCCATTGTGGTTATCCCATAATAATAATAACGTACTCCCTGCTTTAATACATGTGCAAATGATCGAGAAGGCGGGAAGTAAGGTGAAAACTAAGTGGAACAGGAATACGTTGGTGGTTCAAATTAGAGATGGATATTTCTTTACTAGCGAGTTTGTTGGCCCTTTGGGGAAACAAATTCGCTATGGTTGCGCCTTCGGCGCTCCATTACCTTAGAGAGTCATTAATTCATATATTCCTTGCGAAATGGCAAATACGTATTTAAAGTATGTCCCCATTGAAATATGTGATATATGGGGACAAAAGCCTTGATTTTTTTAAAGCAAAATCTTTACTTATATGATTTCTATTGTGGGTAACTTGAAATCTTTTCCTCCGTCTCTTTTTGTAAGGGTGGAAAATACATTTTTAAATACTTCCCTCCAATAATCATCCCTAAGGGGACATATTTCAAAAGTAGGATTTTTCTTCTACTCAGCCACCAAACAGGCACTTCTGAAGGATGTTTAAATTTTATGTTTTTGTTTCGTTGGATCAAAAACAAATTCAGGAAAATGGGACTGAAAAAATGCCCTGATGGGTTTTAACGGAAATTTTTTTTCTTCTGAAATGTAGACTCAGGGAACTCCATGCCACTAAATTTCAGCCTTATACGTTTCCCCTTTTTGCCGGCAGAAAAAATGTTTTTGGATAAGGGACCCACTGAAAAGTTGCGCTTTGAGGAGACGCATAACAATAGTTGACCTTTTCCTTAAATTAACATCACGGCTGTTATGCATACGCCTGCTACTTTCTATTTCTGCCCAAATCGGTAGGACATGAAAAATTATTTGGAAACGTTACGTCCCCAAAAAATCTGCCCCCAAAATATTTCGGAAATTTGACATTTGACATTTGAGCTAAGTGCTTCACCAGTCACGTTCTTGCCATGTTATAGCTTTCCATGAGTCTCCGTTTGATAGAAGCAAAGAGAACTATTTGAAAGTATGTTCCCCGAAAAGGTGTGCCCCTATGGCGTGCATCACCAAAGTGAAAATTTTCCTAAACTCAGCAGGTGAATGGCTACTTATGTCAGTCATTCAGCTACTCACAATCATCTATATATAATACTAGCGAGTTCTTTTGCCCTTCGGGCAAACAAACTCGCTATTGTCGCGCCTTCGGCGCTCTATTACCTTGGATAGTGATTAATTCTTTCATTTTTTTCCGAAATGGGAAAAACGTATTTAAAGCACGTCCCCATTGAAATACGTGACATATGGAGTCGAAAGTCTTGATTTTCATCAAAATCATTACCTCTGTGATTTTGTGTGCCAAACTTGAAACCTTTCCTTGCGTCCCTTTTTGTAAGGATGGAGAATACATTTTGAAATACTTCCCTCCAATAATCTACGCTAATGAGGCATATTTCAAAATTAGGATTTTTCCTCTACCCAGCCATTAAACAGATACTTCTGAGGGAAGCTTAGAGAAAAGTGCCCTAAGGGGTTTTAACGAATTTTTTTTCTTTTGAAATGTAGACTCCGGAAACTCCATGCCACACAGTTTCAACCTTACAAGTTTCCCCTTTTTGCTGGCGGAAAAAAAAATGTATTTGGAAAATGGACCCACCCAAAAGCTGTGCTCTGAGGAGATGTATAGAAAAAGATTAATTTTTTCTTAAATCAGCATCACGTCAGTGATGGGTGCACCAGCTACTTTTCTATGTCTGCCCGGTGAACTACATGCCCACAAATTAGCGTCAGTCAGTCAGTCAGTCACGATCGTCTATATATTGATATATTAGATGAAAGTAGAATTGTTTCTTTACTCAGCTGTTCATCAGGTACTTCTTTGCCAAGTTTAAACTTCCTGGGGAGTCGTTTCTGAGACATGAAAGAGAACGGACGTGTTGTGTTGGTGCTTAGACAGAGTGGTCTCCCTTGCCCCAGGTGGCCGTTGGGATACGGCGATTCATTGTGGGTACCTGTGAGAAGGGAAATGTTCTACCCTCTGGACAACCTACTTCATAAGCCTTGAAAGGTAAGCCCAAAGTTGGAACGAAGTTGCAACAGATGCCTAATACAAGAGACGAGTTTGAAGTAATGGTTATATTTAGTTTCTAATTAGCTGGAGACTTCAATATATGAAGCCCTCCAAAATCGAGACAAAATTAAGAGAGGGAGGTCAAGGCGACCTAAAAAGTTACTCCTTCAAGACTCGATACGACTCAGGTGCCCTAGATAGTGCAATATGTGATGCTCTGCATTCTTGTGATAGTCTCCCTTTAAATCCTGGTGACCTTGAGACAGAAAGTGCCCGGACCATAGTGAAAGAAAACCTAGGGACCGCACACACAACTATGATGCGAAATAAGAAAATAAGGAATCCGTCCAAGGACAAGACAGTTGCAGACCACAGCGAGAATAGCTCCAATGCAGGATCATGTGAATCATCCTCCTCCACCATGGGGAAACTTGTGTCTCTAGTGAGCAGCATTGCTTCCTCACAGACTGAGATAAAAAAAATTATATTCAAGAAATCCGAAAGGATCTTGCTACGTTCACACCGCGTATCAATGAGATAGAAAAATAGTGCAATGACATGGAAAAATCAGTTGCAAGTTGCGTTGAGGACTGCATAGAAATAAAGGAGACGACAATTCCATTACTCGAAAGCAGACTTCGTCAAAAGATCCGGGAAATCTACTCCAGGAGGAGAAATCTTATCAACGCTGGACTTCCGTCAAAAACAAGAGAGGAAAACCCTGAAGTGGTCGTAAAGATCTTCTTCAGAGAAGCGCTGGAAATCCCGGAAGATGTGCTGAAGGATATGAAGTTTTCTGCAGTGCACCGCCTACATCAGAGTAACCCAGCTCCAAGGCCAAGTCCACAATCTGACAACTCCCTGCGGATGTTGGTCTCCTTTGTGGAGATGCGACATAGAGATCTGATTATGATGAATCTCCCCAGATTGAAAGGAAAGGCAACAAAAATCAGTATAATGGAGGATGTCCCACAAGCTCTACGAAACCGACAGGAATTGGAGAAAATGGCTTATGAGATACGACAAAATGAGAAAACAGGGGCTCGAGTACGTCTCATTAAAAACGGTCTAGCTCTCCAACATTTCGATCCCTGGAAGAAGGTATGGACTACACGGAAAATGAACACGTCTGGTGGGATTGATAAGTTCCCCTCATGGGCCTCCTTCTCTCTCCGCCCCTACCTTCCTTCGGCCTCTTGGGGCATGAAAAAACCGGACACCGCTCCTTCCTCGTTTTTGCCCATGATCGACAAATGTCCCTGGAACGACTGAGTTTTGCCTTCGGGCCCTCTTTTTCTTTTGTGTGTCTTTGTAGAAACCTTCCAACTTTAATTGTACGGCATCCGCGGCTGAATTTGTATTTCAACCAATACACTGAATTATCTACGTTTCTACTCAACAATTTAGAAACTGAACCTATCCTTAATAATAAGCAGATTTCGAAATTGCTCGATAGAGATAGGATGTTTATCAGGATACTAACGGAAGAGCAGAACAAAAAACAAAAAACAAATAGACTCAATTGAAATTTTGTCTTTGAACTGCAGAGGGTTACAAGAGGTTAAGAAACGAAGAGATCTGTTTCATTTTCTAAAAACCCAAAAAACAGCTCAAATATTCTGCCTACAGGATACTCATTTTACTCAAAGAATGGAAAGGTATGTACAAGCTGAGTGGTGAGGAGATTCCTACTTTTCGTCATACTGCAGTAATAGTAGGGGAGTTGCTGTAATGATTAGAAGGAATCCTGGCTTTAATTATGAAGTCAAGAATGTTCATGCCCTAGAAAGAGGAAATGGAATCGTTCTCCAGATGTCAATCAATGATCGTCTTCACTGTGTCTTAGCAAATATATACGGGCCAAATGAGGATAATCCACGCTTCTATGAACGTCTCATAAAAAATTGTAAAGGAATATTAAGTTGAAAATAAAATCTTCTGCGGAGTTTGGAATTTAGCTATAAATCCAAATGAAGATGCGGAAAACTATCGAGCCGTAAATAACCCAAAAGCAAGAAAAATTTTTTTGAATATATGCAGTGTCTCGAACTTGAAGACTATGGAGAACTTATCATCCAGGTCAAAGAAGTTTTACATGGAGGCAAAAGAACCCTTTGAAGCAAGCAAGATTAGATTATTTCTTAATAAATTCAAGTTTGAGAGCATATGTCAACAATGTGAGTATCGAGGCGGGTTACAGATCTGATCATACAGCCATTAAAATGAAATTCAATATCGGAACATTAGCAAAAAGAGAAAATTTTTTGAAATTTAATGATTTTTTGGGAGATGAAGAATATAAAGGGACAATACAAAGTGCCATCCATACTGTCGCTAGAATATATGCAGCCACCCCTTATTCCCCCAATTTTCTGGAATCTCTCGATCTCGAGTTACTCCCACTTATGGAGTACATGATTGACGAGACAATGCTGTTAAAAATGCTGCTTCTGGAAATTAGAGGAAAAACAATTGATTACACCTCTAGAAAGATAAAAAATATGATCGGGAGGAAAAGGAGCTTATGAGAGAAATTGCAGAACTGGAGGAAGAGTTAAATGGAAACCTTGAAAGTGAACTTTTTGATATAATGGAACAGAAAAAAGTACAACTTCAGAGAATGAGAGAAAAAAAAGTAAATAATATACTAGTGAGATCGAAAAGTAGATGGGCGTATTGGGGAGAGTCCCCTACAAAATACTTCTGTAAGTTTTTGGACAGGAATTCTGCTTGTAGACACATATATGGACTCAATATTGAAGGGGAAATGGAGACGCGCCCTGAAAAAAATTTGGAAAACATTGTCTCCTTCTACAAAGACTTGTATTCTAAGAATGAAAATCATAGGTGTGAAACAATAGAAAGGGTCTTGAAAAAGGTAAAAAATCCCGCAAGTAACAGAAAAGGGAAAAAAATCTATTAGAAGGTCAATTCGTAGAACAAGAACTATGGAACGCCCTCTGAAATATGCGGTTAAACAAAAGTCCAGGAAGTGACGGGTTTATTGTAGAATTTTTTTAGAGCCTTTTGGAAAGAACTTGGCCAATTCATTACTAACTGCTGGAATCAGGTATATGTGAAAGGAGAATTGTCTATAACCCAAAGACAATGCATTATCACTTTAATCCCAGAGCCTGGAAAGCCCAAGGAACGGATTAAAAACTGGAGCCCAATCACATTGTTGAACATAGTATACAAACTTAGAGCTACAACAATAGCAAATAGAATTAAAAAAGTGATATCAAAACCGGTGCACCTAGACCAGAAGGGATATATAAAGGGCAGAGACATTTTTGACTATGTGAGAAATGTGTATGATATGTGGGAAACAGAAAGACTAGATATGTCTAGACTTCTTATTTTGTTAGATTACGAGAAGGCTTTTGATTCGAGTCTTGGAGATATTCAATTTCGGAAAATCAATCAGAAAATGGGTGAACATTTTGTATTCCAACTCGGTAGCTTATGTCTGCCAAAATGGAAAGATATCAAACTTTTTCCCAGTACAGAAAGGATGCAGACAAGGTGATCCCCTCTCCCCTTACCTATTCTTGCTGTGTGCATAAATATTTGCATGTATGATCCGACAAAATCATAGGATTTCCGCCTTGAAATTAGGTGAACTGATCTGTCCTAAACTACAACAATTCGCAGATGACACAACTCTTATTTTTGATGGAAAAAAGATAGTATTATGGAAATAAACTCGGTAGCTTGTGTCTGCCAAAATGGAAAGATATCAAATTTTTTTCCAGTACAAAAAGGATGCAGACAGGTTGATCCCCTCTCCCCTTACCTATTTTTGCTATGTGCAGATATATTTGCATGTATGATCCGACAAAATCATAGGATTTCCGCCTTGAAATTAGGTGAACTGATCTGTCCTAAACTGCAACAATTCGCAGATGACACAACTCTTATTCTAGATGGAAAAAAAGATAGTATTATGGAAATATCGTCTGCTATTGATGCTTTTTACGAAATGTCGGGATTAAAAATAAATCTTTCAAAAAGTAAGGCGATATGGATAGGAAATAAATAAACCTTTCAAAAAGTAAGGCGATATGGATAGGAAGTAAGACTGACTTACAACAAACCCCTCCTGAGTTGAAATCATTAGACTGGACAGATCATTTCACCTTACTTGGTATAAAATTTCATAGGGACTTGTCGCAAATGCCTGAATTAAATTTCAGCGAAAAGCTTGAAATAAGGGTACTTTTGAAGAATTGGTCGAATGTATCGATAACCCCTATAGGAAAAAAAACTATTTTGAAAACACTGGCATGGTCCAAACTTATGCATGTGCTTTACTGTTTGCCTAATCCTAAGGAGACATGGATTGTAGAACTGGAACAACTATTTTCAGAATTTCTGTGGAAAGGGAAGAGACCAAATATAGCTTCGAGCAGGATTAATTTACCATATAAATTAGGAGGTATGGAATGATGAATGTGAGAGACCTAATAGATAGCATTAGAGTGACATGGTGGAGGAAATCCCTACTGAAAACTGAGGTTTAGGTGAAATTAATAGAGCAGCAAATACCTCTGGGGCCAGATGTCGACTTGATGCAACTAGGAGGTGCATGGGATACCTGTTTCAATCTCTCAATGAATACTTTTTGGTCTGATAACAAGAAGGCTTGTGCTAGATTTTCTAGTTCTGTCATGGAACAAGTGGAAGTATTAGCAGACTGCCCGATTTGGTGCAACACCCTCTTCCGCGTGGAGGGTCAGCCAGTATTCTGGAAAAAATGGTATCAAGCTGGAGGTAAAACAGTGAGAGATCTCTTCGATGAAGAAAGTTCCCGATTCTATGCTTTTCAAGAATTCACATATCGATACCCTCACATTCACAGTAATTTTCTCCAATTTAACAGCTTAATAGTAGCTATTAAAAGAGGTTCAAGATGGAGGAATATGAATGAAAATGGAAATCAAACCTTCCCTAGGAGACGTACGCTCATTAAGGAAATTTTAGAATTCTCGAAACGGGTGAAGTCCATTGAAAAAAATCTTAGAAATATCAAGAAAACACCTACAAATATTTAAAAAATTGGAACAATGACTTAAGAACAAGTATAACAGAAGAGGAATGGAGCTTCATTTGGACCATGCCAGTGAAAATTAAGAAGAGAATCAGGTGGTTCCAAATGAAACTGATCAATAGAATTTTGCCAACAAAAATGGTCCTAATGAAAATGAAGATTTCCAAGGATTCCTTGTGCTCCTTATGCAAAGAAGAAACTGAGTCCATGATGCATCTGTTTATTAAATGTAAGTTAGTACGGACATTTTGGAATGACATGATTAATCATACTAGAGATAAAATTCCTTCATCAAGAGATACAAAAACATTAAGCTGCAAGGCAATTCTGTTTGGATGCCCCTCTGAAGATAGAAGTTGGAATACGATACTATGTTACGCCAAATACTATATATACTGCTGCTCCCTAAATAAAACTGAGCCAATGATTAAGGTATTTCTAGAGAAAATCAAGTTGTTATTTCAAGCAGAAAAGTATGGAACGTTTACGCTTCTAACTGTGCCTTTAAATCATTTTCAACTGTGGGAAAAATGGATGCCGATGATTATGTAATGTTATCCATGATATGTTCTTATTATTACATAATTCAATCATTTGTTTATTTATACCTTTGAGATGTCATTTCATGAATTGTCAAATTTTGAAATATCAAACTCCAAAAGGTTGTCTTTGGAACCATTTGTCTTTGTTTCTGTGTGTTCTATATGTTAAACCATAAATTGCCCAATAAAACGGAAAAAAGTGTAAACTTTCTAGCACCCTCCGTTTTGGTGGATCAGAAAATTCGGGAAAATTTGCAAAATATGTGTCCTCGGGCGTTTTAACCGAATAGTAAAATTTTTACCGAAATGAAACCTCAGTGAACTACATACCCACCAAGTGTCAATCTCATACGTTTGCTCTTTTCGCTGGTGAAAATTCATGCTTGGAAAAGCCAACCGACACAAAAGCTATGCCCAGAGGGATGCACCATGATAGCTGAATTCTCCCTCAACTCAATAATATCACGTCACTCTGCGAAGTTTCACCTTTCCATTTCTGTCCAATTCGCCACGACAATTTCTTTTTTTTAAATATCACCCCTCCAGAAATTTTCCCCCAGGGATGTATCAAGACTTAACATTTCCCTTTAACTCCTTATCTTGGTAGTCACATTCATGCAAAGTTCAAGATTTCCATGTCCATCAGTTTAACGAATGCAAAAAAAATTGTGTGAAAACATCTCCCTTTGAAATTTATAACCCAGCGCATTTCATTCCAAAGTCTGAATTTTTCTGCACGCATCATCCCGGTAGGTAATTATGTACCAAGTTTCATCTTTCCACACTAGCTAAATACACCAGGACATAAAATGAAAGTAGAATTGTTTCTTTACCGAGCTATTCATCAGGTACGTCTTTGCCAAGTTTAAACTTTCTAGCACACCCCGTTTCGCTGGATCATAAAATTCAGGAAAATTTGCAAAACATGTGTCTTCGGGCGTTTTAACCGAAAATTACAATTTTTTCAGAAATCAAACCACAGTGAACTACATGCCCACAAAGTTTCTATCTTATACATTTCCCCTTTTCGCTGGTGAAAAATCATGTTTGGAAATGCCGACACACCCAAAAGCTATGCCTGGAGGGAATGCACCATGAAAGCTGATTACTCCCTGAACTGAATAATATAATGTCACTTATACGTGGGCCAAGTTTCACCTTTCCATTTCGGTCCAATTCGCCACGAAAATCTCTTTTTTTTTTTAAATATGACCCCTCCAGGAATTTTCCCCCAGAGGATGTATCAAGACTTAACATTTCCCTTTAACTCCTTTTCTTGGTAGTCACAGTCATGCAAAGTTCCAGATTTCCATGTCCATCAGTTTAACGAATGGAAAAAATTGTGTGAAAACATCTCCCTTGGAAATGTATGCCCCCGGCGCATATCATTCCAAAGTCTGAATTTTTCTGCACGCATCATCCCGGTAGGTAATTATGTACCAAGTTTAATCTTTCCACACTAGCTCAATACACTAGGACAAAAAAAAATTTAACCCAAAAATATGCCCCCAGGACATGGATCTAAAATTTGTATTTATGTTTCCTTAACTCATCGTGTCGGTAGGGACGTCCATGGCACGTTTCAGCTTTCCGTGTCTCTCCGTTTTATTCCAGCAACGGGACATGGAAGGCAATAGAAGCCAAAAAAAGGCATGGATTGGAATTTAACCCTGGCCTCACAAACTCTGCACAGATGTGCTACCACTACACCACCGAAAGGGTGACATACGGTGGCATCTTTCGATGGCATCCTTATCCATCACGAAGTATATTTTAAAAAAGCTTCTACCCCCAAAATGTGTACCCCCAGGGCATGTACCTCCAAAGTCGGATTTTTTCTGAAATCTGCACCCCAAAAGGTACTATGTGTATCAAGTTTCACATTTCTAACCTTTCTGGAACATAGTTAGAATTAGTGTCAGTCAGTCAGTCACGATCGTCTATATATATTAGATAGGCAGCAAAGTATTGTACGTAATTAATGATTTTTGAAGGAATTTGTATTCATAAAATTGCTAATCCATATCCCAAATCGTGTATTTCCCACTTAAATAAATGTGTTGAAAATGAAGACGGCGGAACTATAGTAACACAGTGACATCATTATGAAATGTCTTACCAACGAGAACATCAGATCTATTGCAATTTACAGACGAGAGTCTGCACAATATGATGATTTTCTGGAAGAACTCTTAAGTAAATCAAAATCAGATCCTCAAATCTCTTTATTTTCCCGTTGATGAACGACGTTCTTGGTCTTGCAACTTGTTCGTTCTGTCCGCATTCGCACCCACCTTTAAATGATTTGCACTAATTACGGATAGGGCAACTTGAGGGAATATGGACACCAAAAATGAAATCAGGTTCTAGCGTCACGTCTAGGTGAAATGAAACTTTGTTGTTGGGGGGGAATATGGATATGAATATTGTTGGGGGAATATGGCCAGGCATTAGGGGGAATATGGCCCTACAAAATGAAACCTGGTCATCATGGTCCATCAAGGTTGAATTTGACTTTTATAATGTTTCAAAAATATTGCTTGATATCTCCTTTGCTAAATGCCAGCAAGGCGGATGCAAAAAAACCATGGTTATTGCGTCTTTGGGTCTTTTTTGAGT
>CAJPEV010005507.1:0-14597 GCA_905338385.1 Darwinula stevensoni
TGTGAACACCCATATAGTTGAGGTGATCACAGATGCGCTTTGTGGCTGCGTTCACTTGCTGCCTGGAGTTTCACTGGACACGTCAACCCAAGTCAGCATACCGTTCCGTCTTTGTCAATGTCGATTCAGTATCGAGCTTACCGACGGTACGACTATGAACAAGTCTTAGAGATAGACACAAGATCGAGTGGGACTTATACTTCCGGAGGCAGTGTCCATGCATGGCATCTCTACATTGCCTGCTTGCGAGTTCGCTATGAGTATTTGCTGAAGAAAAAGGTTATCGATTGGACCGAAGGAGGGCAAAACTGATGCCACTGTTACCGAAGATGTGGTGTTTGAAGAACCACTTCTTTTTTGTGCATTCCGTTCATTGGGACTTTTTTGTTCATTATGATATCAACTTTCTGCTTCGTTCGC
This sequence comes from Darwinula stevensoni, assembly GCA_905338385.1. Classification (NCBI taxonomy): domain Eukaryota; kingdom Metazoa; phylum Arthropoda; class Ostracoda; order Podocopida; family Darwinulidae; genus Darwinula; species Darwinula stevensoni. Next base: position 421 of record CAJPEV010005507.1, read on the forward strand.
AAGTGTCCTGTTTTTTTATCTTTCATGGTTCCTTCCATTTCTATTACTTAACTCATGTTGAACGAATTTTGGTTATAATTTGCGAATATTGGCAGATGTAGCACGCTGTGCCTCAGCGTCTATATGATGCATATACCCAGCAAACATTCTAAAATTGAACAAGCTTTGCATGAACGTTAATTTTGAACCTTCCCAGCGTTTAGCTTTACAGCTAACATTAAGTCACTATAGCAATGTCGCTTATCGGAACGCTCAGATGAACGTTGAAGTTCAACACTGGCTGAACGTTAAGCCAACATTGCGATGTCACTTATTTGAGCCTTCACTCCCACCCTTGTAGCATTCCAATATTTGATCAATAATGAAGGCAATGGACTAAATATTATTCTGAAAGTACTAATCTCAGAACTTTCCAGGGAACGGCTATCCCTTTCTTGCTCTGCGGAGTACTGAAATCCTCCTTTCCTTCGCTGGGAATGGAAAGATCATTCTCCCTCCCAAATACGAAGAATAGAGCCATTTAATATGAACTTGATTTTGCCCGAGGAGCATGCTTCTTCGAGTTTCTATTTTAACTGTGAAATCGCTCTTTCCCTACTCATCAAATTCTTGGAACCCCACACTGGAAGTAGTTAACACGTCCATATTCCTCGAGTCAATGTCAAGTAAACATAAAGAGATAATTTTCCATGTTGTATAGTGATGAATACCAATCGCATACGTCAACGAGCACCACTTGGAAATTATTTTATGGACACATCTGTACAAGGTGTTACTATCTTCTGACAAGGATTCCGAGGCTGCACAGGACGAGATAATGGAATTTCCTGAACTCATCATGGTGCCTCGACTTAGATAAGGTGATGTGTCCATCATTGCATTCGAGTCTGGGTGCGACGCATGCCTCCGAGTTGCAATAGGATTCGACGTGAGTTTGTTTCTTGTTTGCTTATGCATGTAAACTCACGAGAATCATGTAGTTTTAAAATTGAGAGTGACATGCAGTATGAATTTAACTACGTTTACTTGTGGTTTTGAGGTTGGAAAGTTTTGTCCGGGCCTCAAACTATCAGTGAACCTGATAAGACTCTCTTTTGTTTTTGTAAAGGAACAAAGCTTGAATGTTCAATTTGTCTTAAGTTGTCTTTGTTGAGCTTAGTTATTACTACTTCCCATGTCATTTTCATCTTGAAGAGTGGAGTTTTGTATAGAAGTTCGTGTATCATTGCCTATTTCTTATATGTTCCACGCAAGATGGTTAGATTGAAATTAATGTTAATGTAAGGAGTGAGAAAATTGCGGGTTAAAAAAATGGAAGTGAAGTTAACTCCTTCAAGGGCACGGGTGAAACCAGTCATGTTGCTTCGCAAGACAGTTGTTTGGTTTCCGGAGTATCTCGCTTTTAAACTTTTTGGACGGGCGTCCCATTAATTAATATGGAGTGGTTCAAGTCTCTTGTCAGGGTACGAACGAACATTGGAAACGTGGTAAAGAATAGTACCATATCACAATAAAGGCCATAGTGGGGATGTGTTTCCCACCAGCAAACAAAAATTCAGGGCTGTTGCTTCAGGCTAAACCATGGTCGTCCGTATTATTAAGTAGCTCTCCATTATTGTCTTCAGGTAGGCATACCGTTGGGAAAAAGTACCAAAGAGTGACATGCCTCATATGCTATTAATTCTCCTGAATCTCCTCGCTGAAAGAGCTATGTGGCCGCTTTCTCAGACGAAGATGTCGCTAAAGAACCAGCTGACAAATTGACGAGAGAGCCTTCGACATATCAGGATTTTTATGGCTTTTCAGCGACGAGTTGACGTGATACGATGTGATTGCCTCGGTTGTGTCAACCATTAAGCAGAACAGGTAAAACTTCCCATTTGCCAAATTAAAATTTAAAAAATGAATTAGGAAAATCATGACTCCTGCAACTCACCTGATATGTCGGTTCATAGATGCGCGAATTGGTTCATTTCAAATTATAAAAGTTTGTCGAGATCAACACAAGGAAATGAGAATTTACATATTTAAATATTGGATATATATCATTTGAAATTTTTCAAAACATACGCTACCATTTGTTACATATACTGTGTTACATTCCCCTCTTTTCGCTTAATTTTCAGGCATGCATCAACTCTTCCGAACAAAGAACAAGGATTGACAGTGTACGTTTTGCCTTATCGAAAAGAAGCGATGGCGGAACCGAAAGTTCAGGTTCTGTACGAAATCTTTAAATGGACTGGAGAGAGTGTAGATGAGATGAATAAAATCAACGGCCTGATGCAGTTATTGGAACAATTCGGAGCTCAGCCGAAAGGTGACCAGAAATACTGGCCAACCGCAACCATCTGCTTCGCAACGGTGAAGGTGAGCCTGCAACCAAAGGATGAGACATCCTCTCCTAGCACGGAACATTCAAGTGCTTTCTATTGCGGAATACATGGTTGTGGAGGTGACAACTACCATACTGAATTACAGCTCATAAAATGGATTAAAGACCTTAATATCTCGCCAAGCGATATTGAGGAAATCCAGATTTATAGCAACCATTCCCCTTGTATGGCGTGTTGCAATCGTCTCCTGCAACTGCAGGATCGGGATTCCCCGATCCCCCTGCAGAAAGTATCTCTTTCTTTCCGACGAAAATATCGGAAAAGCTATATTAATCAGGAGGAACATGAAGAACTTGATGGATTATTGAAAAATAAAATGAATAATTTCCTCGAGTTGCAAAAGGAAGATATTGAATGTTTTAGGAGCAAGTTTTTGGAGTACCTGGAGAAAGAGGTGATCAAGGAAAAACCCACAGAGGAAGAAATGAAAATGACAGATGAGTGGTTGGATGGTTTGAATCCCGTGCAGGGTATCCTTGATGAAGTGGAAAGTGAAACCTATTATCAGGAATCGAGTAGTGACTGACGAAAATTAAAGTTACTCTATTGGAAGCAGAACTGAACAACAGATGTACGCGAGTGAAATGAAAGTCAATGAATCATATATGAAAGAAAAAGTAGACTGTTTATATTTGCATGGTTACAACTTGGAACGAACGATCAGTGGTATTCGCAACTATTCTCCTCTAGTTGAAGTTCATTTTCTTCGGCTCCAACCATACGAGAGCTTGTGGTGCTGGTGGTTACATCATTGTTTTCACGAAGCAGTTCCTGACACGAATTATGATTTTTTACTCCTTAGGTGGTCTCCGTCATCGGCCAGTTGCCTACAATATGCTATCTCATTCTCAAAGCTCGTATATTGCTCAGATGTTTTATGAGAGTCGTTGCAGATAATGTGAACACTGAGAGAATGTGATGAAACCTTACGTATAATATATCACATGTATTTCTTCTTCGTGTTGTCACTGTCTGTGAATACTGCGATCAAGTATCGTCCGATGGCTCTATCTCAGAAGTTAATAAATTGCATGTAGTGGAGGAGGTCAATGTTGCCATTAGGTGATAAACCAAATTCCATCAAGGACCGATGTTAGAGGTGGCCGGGACAAAATTGGAAAGTCATATTGGTCATCGACCTGCTGCGTTTGCAAGGCTGAACTTCTGCTAAACTCTGGAGCCATGTGCATGCAAACAGAGGAAATCACATATAAGGAGCCTGTCCTGAGTGCCGAATGCGTCATATGCAGGTACGTGCTTGAGACAAGGTATCTCAGACACCATGGAAAATGAATCGATGTATTGCAGTAGCAACATGAACCTTTAATTGACGGCACCTTCCATAGTACAATTGGCCTCATTTTATTTTCTTAATGCTCCATGTAGGAGAGAATAGTACTGTCGAAGGGGACATTTAATTAATTCCGAATACAGCTCACTTTCGCGATTACATTTCTATTACACATGGATGTCCCAGAATTGATTAACCATAGGTCCTTCCGCCTAGTCTATAGCCCAGAAAGCCATCGTCTTGTAGGCCTAGGTCAAAGCGGTCTGGAAAGGAAACTCCCTGTTCAACTCAGGAATATATTTGCATTGTTATGTGTATTTCTCTCTATTGTCTGAATCGTTCAGGTACTGTGAGCAGTATTATATTATTTGAGAAGTACAGGGTGACCCATTTGAAAAGTTTACCGATCAATGGCCACGTACAGAAGAAACCACTGGACAGAAGAAGCTGAAACTTGGTTTGTAAACAGTTTGAAGTATGGGCTTCTCGAATCCGTAGAAAAAGAAAAAAAAATAGTGTCAGAAGATGGCACCACCAGAGCATGTCACGTGGCCAGCGAAAAGTATTAAACATCAGTGGATGACCACGGACTGGAAGAGTACGGAACCTAACCAGTGCAAGTGAACATGCTAGCGCTCACTACGAGGATCGAACTGATACAGAGGTTTTACGAAAATGGGAGGAATGCGGAGGCCGCATTAAGGTCGTTCTGTCGAAGCCACAACATGCGCCAAGGTCCATGGTAGCGAGCAGCGTTGGAAAAGCTTGTGGCAAAATTTGAAAAGACAGGATCTGTGGCCAATTTGAAGAAGAGAAGAGGCCGTACTGTTTCCGAAGACATGGCTGTAGAAGTGCATTGACTGCAGAGAAAGAAACGCGCGACATCACATGTTGGTATTGTCAGTGCAAGGGCTGTTGCACGTCGCACTGGAATACCGATAGAGACAGTTCGGAGGACGATGAAAATTGCGCTTCGGCTATTTCCATATCGTATTCATCGAGTTCAGGCTTTGTCAGCTGCTGACATGGAGAGGCGCTACAACTTTGCAATGGAGTTCCATGCACATGTGGAAATTGATGAAACGTGGTTTAGAAACAACCTTTGGAGTGATGAAGCCCACTTCACCTTCCATGGCACGGTCCACACCAAAAATTGTCTAATATGGGCAGAGGAGAACCTCCGCGGCATCGTCCAAGAGCCTCACCACGATGACAAAGTCACTGTGTGGTGTGGTTCCTCACAGGACTTCCTCTTGGGCCCCTTCTTCTTCGAAAAACCCACACAGCGCGGTCTCAAAATCGTCACTCTTATAGGAGAGCGCTACAGGCGGTTATTAGAGCAGCACGTCATAACGGACCTGCAGCAGCGAAACGTTCTGGATGAAGTTGTGTTCATGTAGGACGGTGTCCCTCATGTCTCCAGAAACGTTAAATCTCTGCTCCAACAACATTTCCGAGATTGCATAATCAGCAGACACTTCCCACTTAAAGGGCGTGCTCGATCCCCCGACCTCACACCAGCCGAATTTTGGTTGTGGACCTAAAGTCCCATGTCCCGTGTAAGAGTCATTACTTCTTTCCAGTTTTTCCATGAGATGGAGGTACTTTTTGGAGTTAATGTCATGGACTAGGCCAAAAGGAACATGTATCAGCTGTTTCAATTTCTGTGCAAAGAATATGCAGCTGCAAATGACAATGCAAGGGATATTTCTGAGAAGAAAGGATTTGATTTTGTATATCGCTCCCAATCTCACATTTATCAGTTGTTAGGTTGAAGATATGTCACCTGCTGTAGTTCCAGAAATCAGTTTCAGGGAAACAGTCATTAGCAACTTCTCCTCATTGCGGTTTCAGTGAGTCACTTTTATTTGCCTCATACCACAAATACCAAAGGTACGTAAGTTGTAAGTAATTTGAAGCAAAAGAGGACAGCTCAATACAGGTTTTACCTGAATTGTTTCATGGTAATGTATTAAATTGGATTTCAAAAATTCCTGAATTGAGCTGGGAAATTTCTTTCGCAGTTTCTAACAAAAAAGAATTTTTGGCACAAATTGAATTCTAGCTCTTGTTTACGAGGTTTACGAGCTGTTTTGTCTGTATTCTTATCATTTTCTTTCTCATGCTATTCAGAATGTGGAAGAATACAAACAGGCCGTGGTGAAATTCGCAGGAGTCACCGAGGATGGTTCTCCTTCTTGAAGAAAGTGTTGTTCAAATTTTCATTGTTGGTGATACGCTGAAAGTGGTTCTGCCAAAAAAGTCAGGAAATGATGTGTCGTCTTCTTGTTACTCTTGGCTACTTATTTTTCATTGGAATGAAAATACCCCCCCATTGTACGCTTCCTTTTTCTGCTGTTGCAGCAGTATGTTCTGCTCATCAATACCGATATGACCTTGTCTGGCCGAGCAAGTATCCTGAATCAAAAGTTAAAGAATTTCTTTCGTGATGAAATGTAATTTGCTGAAGCCAAGAGATTAATTTTGCAGTTGAAGGGCTGAAAGGTAATGTGGTTGTCGTATGAGTAAAATTATTAAAATTCGAATATAACCTCAATAGAGCTTTGTGGCTCCCGCGGGACATTATTTTGTTCGCGGCCCTGCATGGGTTCTGCCCATGTCAAGGTTGGGCCCGCATAGCCCTCCATTGTTTTTCTGGGGGTGTGACCTCCCCCTTATGGCCACGCCATCTTTTCGTCTTCCGTCTGGTGTGGTCGGTCCCTGTCACTCTGGCTGTTGGCAGTCCTTCTCGTCATCCGTGCCTGCGATATCTTGTCTAGGTTCTTTGTCCTCGACGGTCTACGTCCGGCTCTTTCCGTGTGTGGAACTTGGCGATACCTTCACTACCCAAGACCTCCTCAACTCCTCCATCTGTGATATTTGCTTTCTTTCTCAATTTAATTGGAATTAAGTACCTGTTGTCCTTGTTGTTTGAACACCGTTTTATTATTTGTCATCAGTCGTCTCCTTAGACGGCTTGTCCTGTTTGTGGAGTCAGGCCAGGACCCTTTCTTTTGCCTCCGATTAACCGCTCGTGCTAAATTATCTTTCTCTTGTTTTCGGCTTAAAGTTAGCGTTAAAAGTCCACTTTTGAGGCCCTCCACACGACATGGTGATCTGCTTTGGTTGCCTGAAAAAAGTAAAGCTGGCTTAGTGCTCATAGAATAGTTTCTTTTTCACATATTTGCAAACATCTAGCATTGTATATGAAAGGAAAAGTGGATTTCTTAATACAGCTCTTCTTCCCCTATAAATATGGATTTAGATCATTCCCTGTCTATGCGGAGGTAAAATAAATAAGTTTTTTTTCCAGATAGGCCAACATTCCTTTAGGCCCTTCAAATTACACTTCATGTTCATGCTTGGTCAGACAGGCATGCTTTTTTTTCATTCCTATGTACAAATGACCTCAATTTTTCAAAGTACTCTGAACTTATTCAGAGTACTCTTTGTTATTATTGGTTTATCTGACATCCAGTCAAGAATGGGATCCTTTCTCAATCCTTCTTTTTACTGCTGAATTTGATTAGTTTTCTTTTAAATGAGCATTTTCTTCCAATTATGCTGTATTTATTTATATTCCCATTCCCATGTTTGATTGGACATATGCAGAGCACATCGGAGGGGTACCTGAAGTGTTCCAAAAGTGTTACGTTGGGAACGCCTGGGATGCCTTCATTAGTGTCTACCATGGGAATATATGAAGTAACATGAGAGCAAATTTTAGAAAGCATTTATTGCACCATCTGGAACACCTGGCCTGTTCCAAAGTGTTGCGTTAAAACGCGTTCCGAATAGTGGTTTTTAGGTCTTAGAAATCTGAATTTTTTTGCGTAGTCCTTCGTGCACGGCAAGTAGAGGCACCTATATATTATTACAATTGTAACGTATGCCAGCCTATGGCCGCGCAACGTCCAGCGTATCAGTAGAGTCAAGGCGGGGAGGAAGCTGAAGGAGGTGAGGGAAAACATCCATCAACACGTGGAGGGAGGTGAACCCAGTGTTTGGAGTCCAGCGTATCAGTAGAGTCAAGGCGGGGAGGAAGCTGAAGGAGGTGAAGGAAAACATCCATCAACACGTGGAGGGAGGTGAACCCAGTGTTTGGGGTCAACCAACCCGTGGAAGGGCTCCTTACAATTTAAATGCAGGATCTTTCCTTCTCAAATGTACTACCCAAACACGGTACAAGGAGCCACAACATCATTATGCGAATGGGTATCGAAGTCCCTCCAATCAAGTCTAATCGCCAAAACCTACCCTCCAATCCAGCAAGATTTCAGCTGAAGATCCCTCCCTCGATCCCTCACTCCGAGGTGACTCAAACGCTCGAACTCGAAGAACTCGAGTTAGTACCGATTTGACCGGGGTACTCGGGCCCTTTCTTAGATCGCGGGTGTTTTGAAACTGGCCGCCTTTCCCTCTTCATAAACTTACAGAGTAACAACGTTATAGTTAGAGGATATTTTCGTTTCGATGGTCGTGAGTTTTCCCCAAAACTTGCAAGGTACTCATTCAAAATACTGTAAAGGGGTTGGACCGGTTGTTTGGCTAACATTTCTTTTGTCCTTTTTTTAAAATTAGTTTTCTTTTTGGAAATACAACTTTTTTTTGTTTTCTTGAGTTACGCCTTAGTTACTCCCGCTCGAATTTGAATTGGCACGGACCGGATTTCCTGGAAGGGAATTCATTGTAGTGGAATCGGGGCGCGTTAAGGTAAAGGTTGTTATTTTAACTTAATTAATATTTGATATTTTCATAAATCCAACCCACTGCGCCCCGTGCCCGTTACACAATTTCTCTACGTAATATCACTATGCAATATCACTACGTACAATCGCAATGTCGCTAATCACCTGTGGTCTCATTAACAAAGCTCTGGACCCGAGGCACTTTGAAGTTTTGCTACATTTCACCCTTCAGCTTGCCTGTAAGGAGGCAGAATACTATTGTGGAGTCGCCTGGTGGAATATGTTATACTTGAAGTGGTCCCGTCGGAATGAGTTCTCCAAATTCTCCCACTTCTGCTTTAGTTGAAACAGCAGAATAATGGTGCAGATGGTGTTTCACACTAATCCTGGAATATTTCATGTCCCCAAGAAGGAGAACCACCATAGCCCACAGATGGAAGCTTGAGCATGCGCACACTCGGAGACCGGAAGAATAGAATGATGGGAGAATATAATGGAAAATGATGGGAGGGATTTTGAGGGACGAAAGGTGAATGTCTCTTTCATCGTAGTTTTCTTGAAAATAAAGGCCTACCTATTTTCCTAAATTTTCAGCTTAGATTATTACTCAGCTTGAGAAATCCCTTACAAGGATCTTTCCCAGTTATTCAAACTACAATTATTAATAGAGACATGCACATAGTTATGTGTAATTTCTGGAGCCTTTTCCATGTGGCCACGCCTCTCAATCCGTCGTCTTGGGAGGTTCTCATCCGACCAATCACGAGCTGATGCATACCGAGGGGGTGGGCCAACTTACTGAAATCACTCCGGTAAACCCTCTCCAAGTTTATTAAGTTGATGCATCATTCACCTCCTAACATAACTCGTCGAGTCGGCTGCTCGGCAATGGAGAAGATGTTGATGCGCGCACGCTACGTGGAGGACCAACAGTGACATCTATATTCCGATCCTGTCAATGAATGGGATTCGAGAGGAATGTAGCCTCTAGTTATACTCTCTACTATATGCTATGACGTTTCATGGTTCATGTAACCGATAAGCCTAGAAGTTTTTGCTTTCCAGGTGATAGGCCGGGCGCATTTCGTTATTAGTTCGGTCGATGGGCCTGCAAGCCTTCGCCTTACCAGGTCATAGGCTAGGCGCGTTTCGTGGTCTGTTCATGCAGCAAGCAGGCCTATCAGCCTTTGCCTTTACAATGTCTTTGTCTTACAATGTGCGTGAGGAGTTAAATCCAGAACTGGCAGGAGCGGTATGACGACCAATCAGTTTCGATATTGTGGACGGTTGGCAGTTCTATGGTGAACGGCTAAGTATTTCGGAAGTGATGCGACGCGCCTGCAGAACAGATGCGACGAGGCAGCCCAGGACAGCACTGACCATTGCACAACACGAGTACGTTACCAAAGCTGAAAGAATAGCTAAATTGAGGCAGCATACGACTGCACTAAATGCAAAGCAACGTGAGGCCGTTAACGTTGCGTTGTCTGGGGAGCCCTACGTCATTCCAGGCCTTCCGCACGACCTTGGTCCTATTAACTTCATTTGATCTGTTGAGCTCTACCAAGCTGTTCATTTAGAAGCGGAGCAAGGCGAACTTCGGCCCGGTTGTAACAATCATGTCTTAACGCTGGTGGCAGGCAAACCTGCTGCAAACCGGAGGAAACGAAATGCTCCATTGTTGTTGAAGGAGTTGACATGATCTTCAGAGACAACCACCCAACAGTATCGGAACAGTATAGGCATGCGTGCTGCAATTGAAAGAAGTCTCATACTTCAGTTTAGGCTAATGGCAGAAAAGAGCGATTGAGTCAGAAAAATGCCGCAAGTCAAGTGCAAAGTCATTCATAGAGTTGAAAGCAGGCCTGCGGTGCGCATTGGCGCAGTGAAGGAGCAGGTACTAAGGGATCATTGGAGTAGCCCTACCGAATATGCAAGTATGCCCTGCCTAAACCCGCCAACACTTTTACTATGCACGAAGTGGTCACCCTTCGTCTTCTTTAGCCTATGTTTGGCTTTGAACGTTCACTTCGTCAAACGAACTATAATTCGTTGGACTTCATGTCTCACACCGGGTGAAACATAAGTCGACAGTGATGATGCAAGGGCGGCATAACGTTATCACCTTCGTAGGCCCAGCAATCTCAGCAAAGGCAGGTCTGGAACTTCAGGCCCAGTCGAGAAATTGGAGAAACGGGATGGTTACGACGCACCCGACGTCGTCTTCTCGATCCAAGAGTAAGCGCACCTGTGTGGGACATGTGGGATCCCGCCGTTTTCATCCTCGGGAGTCACTCTCCTTGTGAATAATGAGAGGATGGGGTTTCGATCAATAAAGGGGTCGGGATTCCGATTAATGTATAGGCGGAGATATACCGACGAGGAGGTCATCCTTCCTCCAGAGATGAAAGAGGACTCCAAGTGTAATACGCGGGAGGTGTGCGTAGAATCGCACTCTCTCTACCGTTGTTATGTTAGGGATGGCATGGGGAGGTCCAACAAGATGTCTTTGATTCGGTGGTGTAGCGGCAGAGTACTCGACCGACAACCTGGAGGTCCTCCGTCATTTTTTTCTCGTCCTCTTATGTCATCCAAACTTTTCCCCCTGGGGTATTTCGTTCTCCAGAATAGATCCGACAGTTGCAACGGCCGGAAAAAAAAAATAATTAACCGAGAGAGGGAGACGTTCACCCAGAGGCAGGCAGAAAACTATGGGGAGAGCACATGCGATCGCGCTGAGCGCACGCGTCTGTCGTGTGCGCGCGCATGCCACCAACCACCGACCACCACCACCATGGAAAACATTAGATTTTATTATACTAGCGGCCTGCGGCCGCTACGCTGGCCGTCTTATAGAAGGAAATTTGGTTCTTCTATTGTGAGCATAACGGGTCCATGACACCCTCTGTTCATTGCATTACCCATTCAGAACTAAACCGCTTCATTAGATTTATACATATACAGCTGACCGTATACCGGGATATTTTTTTCCTAAAGACCATCATCATGGTATTCGAGCGCATTACCACTATCGCGATTGTGAATGCCTAGGTTTAGCAGGTTTTTATGAGATTTAAGACTACTTTTCTTATTTTGTTTTCCCAGCACATACAATACTCTTGCATCACCGATCAGCTCACGGGCTGTTAGCATTAGCTTATGGTACAGATACCACTGATTCTGAAACAGTACGGGCCATTTCCAAGAACTTGTTCGACTTTAGCTCAGAATGAAGTTACCGCATGTGCCGCACAATGCTAATGAATAATTCTTGAAAATGCCTCGCCCCCACATTAGCACCAGTGAGCAACACTTCAGCGCCTCAGGGTAAAGTGTGAGTTGTTGCAGGAGCACTTTTCCGTTGTGGCAGCAATATGAAACAACTGCACCCTCCCTACAGGAAAATGTATAGCCTGACAATGTTGCGGCAAGCGACTGTAATTATTGAGATGACATGGAGAGGCCTGACAAAATGTCCCGAGTTCCGTGGTGTAAGGTGTAACACACCTGAACGGCAAAGCAGGAGGTCCGGGTTCAATTCTCGACCGCCCCCCGGCTTTCGACACCTGAATGCTGCATTCCTTACCTCAAGTTGCTCAGCAGGCTCCATGGCTCTCCTATTCTAGAGCTCAGCATTCGCTGCCCCTTGCTGTTCAGCGGTCTAAGCGTCCCTACGTGCAGCTGCGTGCTGTTCATTCTAGCCATTTCGGCTGGCATCTCCGAAAGCACCGACTTAGGCACATTGCAGTGGCAAAGGTTGTTTCCGCGCCAGCACCAATCGTTTTTTATCTGTAGCGGCTGCCTCATCGCCGTCCTATGGACCTCCAACATTTTTTNGGCGCGTTTCGTGGTCTGTTCATGCAGCAAGCAGGCCTATCAGCCTTTGCCTTTACAATGTCTTTGTCTTACAATGTGCGTGAGGAGTTAAATCCAGAACTGGCAGGAGCGGTATGACGACCAATCAGTTTCGATATTGTGGACGGTTGGCAGTTCTATGGTGAACGGCTAAGTATTTCGGAAGTGATGCGACGAGGCAGCCCAGGACAGCACTGACCATTGCACAACATGAGTATGTTACCAAAGCTGAAATAATAGCCAAATTGAGGCAGCATATGACTGCACTAAATGCAAAACAACGTGAGACCGTTAACGTTGCGTTGTCTGGGGAACCCTACGTCATTCCAGGCCTTCCGCACGACCTTGGTCCTATTAACTTCATTTGATCTGTTGAGCTCTACCAAGCTGTTCATTTAGAAGCGGAGCAAGGCAAACTTCGGCCCGGTTGTAACAATCATGTCTTAACGCTAGTGGCAGGCAAACCTGCTGCAAACCGGAGGAAACGAAATGCTCCATTGTCGTTGAAGGAGTTGACATCTTCAGAGACTACCACCCAACAGTATCGGAACAGTATAGGCATGCGTGCTGCAATTGAAAGAAGTCTCATACTTCAGTTTAGGCTAATGGCAGAAAAGAGCGATTGAGTCAGAAAAATGCCGCAAGTCAAGTGCAAAGTCATTCATAGAGTTGAAAGCAGGCCTGCGGTGCGCATTGGCGCAGTGAAGGAGCAGGTACCAAGGGATCATTGGAGCAGCCCTACCGAATATGCAAGCATGCCCTGCCTAAACCCGCCAACACTTTTACCATGCACGAAGTGGTCGCCCTTCGTCTTCTTTAGCCTATGTTTGGCTTTGAACGTTCACTTCGTCAAACGAACTATAATTCGTTGGACTTCATGTCTCACACCGGGTATAAAATAGGTCGACTGTGGTGATGCAAGGGCGGCGTAACGTTATCACCTTCGTAGGCCCAGCAATCTCAGCAAAGGCAGGCCTGGAACTTCAGACCCAGTCGAGAAATTGGAGATAGAGAAACGAAATGGTTACGACGCACCCGACGTCGTCTTCCCGATCCAAGAGTAAGCGCTCCTATGGGATCCCGCCGTTTTCATCCTCGGGAGTCACTCTCCTTGTGAATAATAAGAGGATGGGGTTTCGATCAATAAAAGGGGTCGGGATTCCGATAAATGTATAGGCGGAGATATCACACCGGCGAGGACGTCATCCTTCCTCCAGAGATGAAAGAGGACTCCAAGTGTAATACGCGGGCACGTTTTACACGTCCCTAAGGAAAAGTCTGTATCGGACCCCGATAAGTAGAGAGCGGAAGGTGTACGTAGAATCCCACTCTCTCTCTACCGTTGTTATGTTAGGGATGGCATTTGGAGGCCCAACAAGATGCCTTTGGTTCGGTGGTGTAGCGGTAGAATACTCGACCGACAACCTCGAGGTCCTGGATTCCATCATTTTCTTCTCGCCCTCTTAAACCAAACTTTATCCAAACTTTTCCCCGCGGGGTATTACATTCTCCAGAGTAGATCCTACAGTTGCAACGGCCGGAAAAAAAAATACTCAAGCGAGAGAGGGAGACGTTCACCCAGAGGCAGGCAGAATACTCTATGGGGAGAGCACACGCGATCGCGCTGAGCGGACGCGTCTGTCGTGTGCGCGCGCATGCCACCAACCACCGCCCACGACCACCACCATGGACCACAGTAGATTTTATTATAATAGCGGCCTGCGGCCGCTACGCTGGCCGTCTTATAGAAGGAAATTTGGTTCTTCTATTGTGAGCATAACGGGTCCATGACATCCTCTGTTCATTGCATTACCCATTCGGAACTAAACCGCTTCATTAGATTTATACCCATACCGCTGACCGTATACCGGGATATTTTTTTCCTAAAGACCATCATCATGGTATTCCAGCGCATTACCACTATCGCGATTGTGCATGCCTAGGTTT
>CAJPEV010005508.1:0-14592 GCA_905338385.1 Darwinula stevensoni
ATAGGTTTCCTATAAGAAATAACTATAGGTTTCCTATAGGACATTTCTGCAAGGGAAGTCAGGACTGTGGGGTCATGCTGGACGATCATTCCTGCAGCTTCGCGTGAGGTGGGCGGGAGTCGCCCTTCCGAGGGGCGGAAGACCCTGAGCCATGAATATTTTCATCAATGGAAGAGGAAATTGCGTTCCAGCCGGGTCGATATGCTTACATTTCCATTTTTTACTCTCGGGCAACGGAGCAATGCATGCGAACATCGTTGGTTTCGGTTCATCGTCCTGTCTTACCTCATTATCACGGTAAAGGAACAAGAATCCACACCTTTTTTTTCCTTAGAGGGAGGGGGGGGGGGGGGGAATATGTGAAGCGATAGTAGGGGGGCGACCTATGTCCTTGATTTCATAAAAATTTCATTCGGAATTTCCGCATGGTTATTTCCCTTATTGGGGTAAAATATGAGAAAAACCAATTTCTTAATCTCGATCGCAAGTCAGTTATTTGGCATCTACAATAAAAAAAGACAAATCTGTATTCAAGAAAAAGTTCAACCGATTTTCCATTATTTCATTCCTATAGGCATAATACAGATATCCTATAGGTTTCCTGAGTTAGCATTTTAGGATCCACTATAGTACCTATAGGACCCTGTAGGAAACCGACATAGTTCCAACATATATTTCGAAGAAATTAATTGAACTTTCTCATAAGGTTGATCCTAGTGACCGATCGCATCACGAATTCCATTAACATTGATTGCATCCCCTTCCCACGGGATATGGGTTTCACCCACCTTCTCCAGAGCAATCAATGACTAATCACAGCCCCGAACAGATCGCTCGCCTGAATGCGATGTCGATCAGGGCAACACAGATGCTTCCTTCCTACTCTGCACCGCGCTCATTCGCTTTCCTGTGACAGCAAGAATCGGTCCTACTGCTTCGGACTGCGAGTGAATGCAGCCTTGAGTGTTGAGAGGGTTCGTCACGCGGGAGGTCCACTTCGGCATCGCAGGCGAGTGCGCATCATCCTCTTTTCAAAGGAAGGTTGTGTCATCTTTCTTCTCCTCGAACGATCATGGTATCCAGAAGAGAAGTGAGATGGCTACCAAATCAATGGCTGCAGCGCGATTCCGCATCAGGTTTTGGAAGACTGAATTTTGGTTAACTTTTGGGCTTCCGTCTCTCAATGAGAGGAAAAGTCCGACTCGCTTTTTTTTTCTTCACACATGCCGAGACCAATCTATTGACACGAATGACATCATTGGACGCAATCGTAATTACTTCGACAGGAAGCGCCTAGTTTGCCCTTCAGACCAAGCGTCGAAAACACGCTATCGCCGGCGGCGGGTAAACCGAGTAGCTCGACGGATCCGCCGGACCCAGGAACTTCCAATTAAGTCGATCCGGCCCAGGAAGCACAGGACAATAAATAGGCGCGCAGAAGCGCTTATTCCATTTCTTGAACCCCTTCCCGGCCCAAAATTCAACCTCTTCGTACTCCTCACAGGGAGCACTTCAGAGGAACGATATCAAGCAAGATTCATAATCTCTTAACAAGCAATCGCTCCAGCAAATTTTGAAGTCCCAACTCCCCGTGGTTGCCGAGGACACGGAATAGTCTTTCTTTATAAAAATGTGAATTTCATTCCTTTTATTTCTCCCCCCCCCCCCCACCCCCTGGGTAGCCACTCCTGGGAGGCTTTCGGAGGAAAGAGACAAACCATGAGAAAGATATTTATTTGTCGATGACGAAAAATGCCCTTTTTTGTTGCTTGCAATGCACCACATCGCCATAAAAAATGAAATCAGCTGTCCCTCAATTAGGCTTATAGCGCTAGCTCCGATCCCGTCCCCAGTGTTGCCGGATATCGTGCCGAGATTATGCCAGATTCAAGACTACTTCAACCTTCGTATTGGCGTCTAGACCTTGTTTTTAATGTGAAATGTTTTCGTGCTGAGTTCATGAGTCGAGTTAAGAATGAAGCTGTGGTTAGCATTAATTAATCGATGCGATGGGACACGGAGATACCTCATTCGGACATCCCTGAACGACCAAGATGGCGCGTGCCATGGATTTCCCGCCTCCTCAGACCTATTCGAGATGGTTTGAGGAACTCCAGATAGGCCTAATGTTCCGCGCCCCCACCGAAACGGTTCACGAAACGCGAAACAGGCCTCAAATAAGTCTAACGTTACACGTCCTCTCTGAAATGGTTCGTGAAAGTATGAATAGGCCTGCGATTGGCCTCACGTTACACGACTTAACGAGATGTCTCGAACCCAACGGATTCATCTTTAAAGGCCTAATTGTAAGTCGAGGATTGAGTACTTTTTTAAGAGTAAAGATTGGCTTTGGGATGACCTGAAGTCAGTTTCTTGGTTAGACTTAGGCCTAACGTAATTCCCGTAAGGGGGGGGGGGGGTTGAAGAAAGGGAAAGTCATTGAAAATTGGCTTAGCACATTACTACGTAGCAATCTTGATTTTCACTTGGGATGACTGATCCGATATGGAACTCCTTAGTTGATCGCGTCGTGCATGTTTTTCTCCGTCTCGGTCGCCCTCTCCAAGACTCCCTGCGGCAATAAAAGATATTTCCGAATTGCTGTCGGCTGCTCTCGTCGCATGAACGCCAGAAACACGGCGGACTTCCGTCGTCTAAAATATTCAATACTTCAAACGAACTTTGAAAAAAATTCGCAGACTGGTATTTACGGTGAAGTTCACTTCCCTAACCAGATTTAATGAATCTGCCAAAAGTCGAAAAGGTGGAACACGGCGACGAGCAGAGCGAATCGATCCGTCTGGATCGGGTGGAGTCGATTTTGTTTAATTCTGAGTGATTTTTTGTCCCCCGAGGCACAGGTGCGGAGTGGCGTCTGCGATCTGAATGAGAATTTCGTTCATGGGGTCGGTCTGTGCCCACGAGGATTTTCTCTCGTTTTGGATTTTCTCAAGAGTTTCTGGTCCACGTGCATAGCGAGGCGATGTCTGGGGGACACATTCGCGCTCGATTCTTTCGCTGAGACGAGGTAAAACACGTTTCACGACCGAAGCAACAGAAAGAATCCGAAGAGGCGAAGAAGAATCCACATCGACCGAAAAGAGAGAGAGAGAGAGAGAGAGAAATTCCTCCGAAAAAAAAAGAACCAAGAGGAAA
Source organism: Darwinula stevensoni (assembly GCA_905338385.1). NCBI lineage: Eukaryota > Metazoa > Arthropoda > Ostracoda > Podocopida > Darwinulidae > Darwinula > Darwinula stevensoni. The sequence goes on from CAJPEV010005508.1 coordinate 3,157, forward strand.
AACAGGAAAAACGGCGGGGACGGGAATTCCTGCTCGACGAACGGGTCCGCCGGGTAAGAATCACAGTCTCCCGATGCCTCGGTTCCTAATCAAGCAAATGTAAACAAGCGTTTCCGTCAATTTTCCTCGTCTTCGACGTCGTCCTCGATCTCACAATCTTCTCATATATTACGCAGTTAACCGAAGCAACTATGAAGGAGAGGTCGTAGAAGAGAGGTCGTAGAAGAGGGGTCGTAAGAGTCGTCTCGTATTAATTGTCACGGTCTGTAGGCTTCTAAAAATTAAATTACAGGGTGGTCCAAAACGATGTGCAACTTTTCAAGCAGCTATCATAATTTTACTGATGTTTACAATGTTTTTGTTTTCAGGTGGCCTAAAGAGCAAGGGTTTAAGTTTTTTTCCACAGAAGTTTCAAAAATGTGGAACAATTTCTCTGTGCCTCAGCGGACGCTCATTTTAGAGCCTTTTTTTTCCCCGACGAAATCATTGGTTTCCACGCAAAGGCAGTTTCGTAGGATCTATCCAAGTGCAAGAATCCCAAAATTCCAGGTAGCCATCAAACGAATTGCTGAAAAGTTCAGAGACGCTGGAAGTGTAAAGGACCAAATCAAAGGACACATTGGTCGAAAAACCTTCTGCGGAAATACCCGACGAGATATCGGTTGAAAGAGAAGCTTTTCAGGCCTCGCCGAAAAAGTGGACCCGCCGACTTGCCCAGCCGGTGGCAACTTTTTGGCGGAGCACCAACTGCACGAACGCATGGGAACAACCGGTTCCTGTAGGGAACGGTTTGGTGTGGTTCCCTATATCTGCTTGGGGGGATCTAGCCCTTTTCCCATCGAAAATCGAAGGTGCGGTCATAAAATCCAACTGAAACAATTCGCATTCGTTCCGTCTCGAAGACGCCGCGTTAAAAGCACACGTTAATGAGACTTGACCGTGCAAATTCCGACCGGGCAATCAACCTCAACATGATCGTCCACCTTGCACCATCCAGCACCGCAGAGCAAAAACCAGTTACCCTCAGTTACCCATAAGGTAATCGAGGGTAACTGAGGGCAATCGAGGCGCTCCACATTCTCCATCGAAGAGGAGGCAGATGCGTCTCCTCTCCGAATTTCAATCAAACGAGACCATATCGTTTTGTCGTATTTCGTCGTCATTATGGTCAATCTTCAAGCACATGTGGCGAAATAATTTAATTTTTCCAAGGGAGTTCTTGAGACCGCCGATCGGAGATTTCCTCCCAGCCGATTGGAGAGAAGGGAAGCTGCGAAATCTCTCTTCGTTCTTGGAATCTATCTCGCGTTAAGGAGAGCTGGAGACTTTCTTGGCTCTCGCGCCGCACGCGGGTCGTTTCAAGCGGGCAAAAATTGTTTGGCAATGATGATTTCATGATTTTTTTTGCTTTTGAGATTATCGTCTTAAAACAGAATTTTGACGCGCTTTGAAGAAACTTGAATAGTACAGTTGAGAAACGGTTCCTTCTCGCTTCAACTCCAGTCTGGACGGAAGGGGTCGATAACCATTCACGGACGGGGTATGATCTTAAATTACGGACAAGATTAATTACATCTGAATTTGCTAACGTTTTCTCCTTTAATCGTCCAAAGAATTGGGAACCAATAAAAGACATTCAAACGAATGGGACTCGTGCCAAGTTAATCCATCGCAAAGGGGTCTATATCAATCGATGCCTGGGAGGCTACCGAGGACTCAATCGTATTATTGACCTCAGAGGGTAAATGAATAAAATATTTAGATAATGAAAATAAAACTTTTTTTCCGGAAAACAAATACGCGGAAGTGGAGTCCTTATGTTACTTGGGTCGTTCCTTTCGAATATATTTAGATTTTAAATTTCCGACCGTGTCATGGACTGGGAATATTTTTGATCCCTTGGGTCAGCTCCAATTATGGTTTCTTTCGATTCTTTGCGGAAGATTTTCCTGGTTCCCCTCGTATCTTTAAATTTATTTCATTCTCAGTCTTGGAAACGGCGTTTGAACAAAAAAATCTGGACACCCAAAAATCCGAAAGCGGGATAGCAGAGGGAAAAAGGGAAGGGCGAACGACCTCCGTGCAGGCCAGCGGATGACGTCGGGGGAGGCCAGCGGATGACCTTGTCCAAGGAATACTATACGAGGGATGGCCATTATTGCTCGTTTTTCTTATCCGGTTCCTCGAATCTGATGTGATGAATGGAGTCAGAAGATACTTTCTCGGTCCTCCATCCCTCATTATCCGCGAGAGAATGTGGTCCATGAATCCCAGAATTCCAGGAAGATTTCTCCTATGACGTCAACGATAACTCGGGGATTAATCTCTCGATTTCCGCTTCCTCGAAGCGGAAAAAGAGATTTCATCTCTCTGGGCGGAATGGCACAGTTCCGTCTTTCCGACCTGGATTTGCAAACGCTGGGATTCTTCACATCTGGGCCTCGTTAGCGATTCTGAGGGAAAATCATCAGTGTGACTTTTTTTTCGAATTTCCGGTCTTTCGCTGAAATGCAATCTCATCGATCGCGTCCCGTTCGTTTCGCGATGGTGATACCTGACACTCGGATTTGCTATAAGAATACAAACTACACGCTGCGGTGATGCACTTCCCAACTTCCTTTAGGATGGACATTATTAACATCTCGGGGAAAAGAAGGGGACGAACGAGGGAAGACAGATCAATCTTTCATTCAAGTAACGAGAAACTCCAGTAGTGCGCATGCGCGGGAGAAACGGCGAAACTCACGATATGAGGACGGAGGAGACCGGCATCCAGTTCCTCTCTCGACCCCGAGGATGGAGGTCGAGAGGGAATCAAGCGGGAGCCGCCATCTCGAGGACGAGGCGACCTCTGTTGACCTGGACGGGGTCACGCTTCACTTCCCCGGGATGTTCCGATCCTTCGACACCGGCATGGCCGTGGTCTTCGCTCTCTTCATCGTCCTGACCGTCGTCGGGAACGTGCTCGTGCTGGTCGTGATCAAGGTCACGCCGTCCATGAGGAGCCCCATGCATCTCCTCACGGGGAACTTGGCAGTGAGTTACACCGTGACGGGACTCCTGGTTCTGCCGTTCTCTGCTCTCATTCAGTTCGGCGGGGAGTGGAAGTTCGGCCATACGCTATGCCGAGTCTGGGCATTTCTCGACAAACTGTGCTGCGGGGCTACGGTATTGTCCTTGTGCGTGATTGCAGTCGATCGATACATCGGAGTGAGTCGACCGCTATCGCACGACCGGATCATGAGCCGTTTCCGGACGCAATTGGCCATCGCCCTCACTTGGATCATCAGCTTGGCGATGAGCCTGGGTCTACTCGTCGACTCGGAGAGGAAGCCGGTCGAGATGAACTGTTGCTCCGTGACGGTCGACGCCAGGTATATCATCGTCAGAGCCATCGTGAATATCCTCATTCCTTCCATCGTCCTCCTCGTCTTGTATTGGAAAGTGTATCGGAAGGCCGTCTCGGTTATGAAGCGTCGGCGGGACGAATCGTATTGCGAGTTCCGGAGGATCCATCGGTGCGAGACCAGCACGACGTCGATGAAGCGGTCCCCGTCCTTCGATCACGTCCGTTACCAGAGCTTCAACTCCCGTTTCGGCCACGTGGATCATTCCTTCACCGTCATCGAGGCCCATAGGAATGTCCGTCGGAGCACGTCGAAGGCGAGGTCCTGGGATCACTTGCACGACCGGCATCGACATTCCACCATGTCGTTCGACGACACTCATAGGTGAGACCGGACCTTTTGAAAAAGAATTCGGTCACGCGTTCGCGGAACATCGAGACGACTTCTGCACATCCAGGGATTGTGTCAATTCAAACCATCCAGCAAAACAGAAGTAGATGCCTTCCCGTCCTCAGAGGGACGAGTACTGCCGCAAACCTCTCCGCATGGATTTGCGTTCATTTTCTCGCGAGATTCCTGCGTTTCTCCGGGCTGCAGATTCCTCGGGGAAAACAGAATTTCATCCGAATGATAAAATCGCGACGGAAGGAACGCTCCTGCATGGGAGGGGAAGGACTGAGCTTTCGGTTCCTGCGTTGAATCGTTATCAGTAAAATTTCATCATGTTTCGTTTTTTCGGGTCATCCTTCGGAATGGACGTTATATTTTAGTCTTTTTTTTGGGGGTTCCGATTTCTTGGGGATTTTTCACGTAGATTCTGACCCACGATTTCATCACTTGGCGGGGCCGGAAGAAACGCATTTCTCGGGATATGTGTGGACACGAGTTCCAGAATTCACTGGCTCTTGCCCTGTTTGGAATTAAGATGTGTGCCATATTCCTGCCTCGTGCCACATGCAACACCTGGCCGACTCGCCGAGGCCACCTGTTTCGTCACCGATCGGGAAAGGAAGCATTAATGGATGAGCCTCGTGTGTTCGCCTCGTTCGTTAGAATTTCTTTTCCGCATGTGGGAGGAATGGTGGCAACAAATCGCCTTCATCGGTTCCGAAACGACTATCCGTTGCAAAAAGGCGGGAAAATGCAAGTGAAATGTTCTTGCGGGTGATTAATGGATGTCAGGTGATCCAAGCGGATGGCTCCCGCGAATGCGACCCGCCGAGTGGGTGTCACGGTTGATTGGCGGGGAGGGGCTGCGATTAATCGCCTCTTCGCCGTCCTTCTTCGTCCCCTATTGTCTTGCGGAGACATCGGAGGGGATGAGAATGACAAGACAGGAAATACGACCAGGATCGAGGGGCTTGTCTCGTTCAGGCCATCAAGAGGGATGAAGGGTTGTAAGCAGTGGCGTGCCCAAGGGGGGAGCGGGTGCTTGGGGGCCATGACCCACCCCCTTGGGATACATTTTACAGGTTCGATTCTGAAAAAGAAAATTTTGTGGCCATATATGCAAGGTGGGTCACCAATTTTTCAAATGGCTGATATTTTGAAAAATTGGTGAGGAAATTCAGAAAATCCCATTGGGGGGTCAAGCATCGAACCCCTTTTTCAGGAACTCCCATCTACGCAAAAAAAAAAAGAATGTTGCGGAGCTGACTGTCCCGATTGCCGTGATCGCCGCATGTCAGGAGACAAACGCGAACTTCGGGGCATCAAATGCTAACTAGGCTTTTGTGTCCATTTCTCGGAATTTTAACTCCTTGCGAGCTGAAGCTGTGATGCTCTCCGGGTTGCGCGATGTTTTGTTTCCATTCCTTTCCACTACCGGGCTCCGTAATGGGAGTATCTCTGAACGACGGCGAAACTCTTCCTGCTCATTCATTCTGCGTCGCCCTTCCCGGAAGAGAAGTATTTCTTTTGACGCCACGACATATTAACACGGTGATCACTCGAGTCCATCTTTGTACTTTCGGTGGGACTACGACTTCAGGTAACAGTTTCTGGTGCATTTGTTTCTAAGAAAACCGAAAAAAGGTTTTTAAATGTTGATTCTTCAGCATTTCGACGGGCAAAGCCATGCAGCGGCCTCGACGCGTCTCGTTCCTGTCTCGGAATATGAGCTTCGACGAGGTGCTCACGAGGCCGTGGATCTCCATCCTGAACGGCATCTTCATGAGGTCCAAGGACCACCAGGAGAGGAAGGTGCGGATGCAGGCGAAGGCAGCCAAGACGACGGGCGTCATGGTGGTCGTCTTCATCGTCTGCTGGTTCCCGCTCTTCGTCGTCCAGTCGCTCGGTGAGACCCTTGTCGTTCGTTTTTGTCGCTCGTTCTGACCATCGTCTTTATTTTGTCGCGTATTAAGGCCATCGTTGTTCGTTTTCGTCCCGTTGCTCTGGGAGGCTACGAAACTCTCCGGATCGAATCGGTGCTTCTCGTCGTTCATTAGGCTGTCATATTGCATCAAGTCGATGAATGATAACTTGGTTCTATAACGGGATTATATGCGAATGCCATTCGTTCAGATATTCATAAAGTATAAAAGAAATTCCCGCTGTCAAACACACACGCACACAAACACTTACTCCCGTCATCGCACGCACGCACAAGGGAATCTTGTGGATAGGAAGTCAGATAAGAAGCCCTCAAGGAGGAATTATTGCCCCCTGCCGAATTCTCAATTCCTTCGTCTTAGAGATGTTCTATATTGAAACACTTGGTTTGGATTTATACTTTTGGAACGAGGAACACTGTGGCTCAAATGGTTTGGGCTCTTTTGAGGTGCTGGAGGCCGAAACGTGAAACGAAGACTCACCTCGGGGAAAAGGAAGACTTGCTCAGGATTGGGGAGTAAAGCCTCCCGGATTAAATGCATGAGATTAATTGTAAAGCCTCCCGGATTAAATGCATGATATTAATTATTTGATGTGAAGTGGACTTCCGGTTACCCAATGGTTATGGGGAATCTCGTCCTTGGGACTTAACTAACTGCGTGAGACCAGAGGCAGGTGGAATGAAATTTCTAGTGACCCGCTCAGTTTTTTTTCAGACGATGTACCGATTTTCATGATTTCTGCACAGCTTTTAACACCCAGTTTCTGAGTCAATGAGACCAGCGCATTCCGGCATTACTACTATTCGATGCATATTTGGAGGTAGCTGGGGAAGTGGGGCTTCCTCAAGTACCATCAGCTTTAGGCATATCCTTTTGTGGACGAAAATATAAAGGAGAGAAGGGTGTGGTACTCCATAAAAAACTGCAATGAAACTGAAGTGGCCGGAGCTCTGTACATCGCTGTTGTAAAATGGGGCTAATGTAGTAATTGAATTATTTTGACTGACGCTGCTCTTCTTCCTTGCAGTACCCGTGCTGCTGATTTAGTTCCCCCCCCCCCCTTCGAGCGATCCAGCTCGCTTCCTTTTTTTCACAGAATAAGCAAAAATAGTGAGTGCAGTCCATTCCAGGGCCAAAATTGCATGCCGATGCAAGGTGGCCAAGTGTGCAACTTGCCTTATATGTGCGGAATGATGGAATACCAGTGGGAGTGATGCTATCGCGCATAAGGAAGGGAGAGGAGGGGGGGGGGGAACGCAGGAGGATATGACACCAGCAAAGAAATTGCGGCGGGACTCTAATAAGTACCTATATGAACGAGGAGCTTTCAATCTGGCACCAACAGCAGCTCTCCTCCTCCACGGTGATAGCTATTTTTTTGCTACAACGAGGAGAATTAGAAGCACTACTACTGCTGATACCTCAGCTGCTGCTGCAACAAAAAAACGTGGTGACTGATGACGAAGGAGGCTGACATTCGGCATTGGTTTGAGACCAAACTCCAGAAAAAGTCAAGGATCCCAGTCGGATAGAGCTTCTGGACTTTCTGGACATGGAATCGGAGAGACTTTACACAGACAAGAAGCTCCCTTCATTTGCATTTCCTTAGGTCGAAAAAAGGTCGCATGAAACAACAGGTGATGAAGAGAGAGAATAAAGAAAAGCCTTTATGAGTTGCTTCTGTAAGTGCTTGCTTGATAGTAGACGGAAAGACCCAGTGTTATGCTTTTCGCAGTGGTGCGGTCAACCTTCGGGGATGCCCCTCTTCCAATGGAACTTGGGACAGAGTGTTCACTTCACTGAAGGAAAAGAGGTGTGTTTTTTGGAGGCTTTAGATAATGGACTTTCCAGAAACACTTATCCCCTTCTTCTGAATATCTTCTGCAATTTCCTGTACAATTAGAGGAATGGAGCCTCCAAATAATATCTTACTTGAATTTCATAGTGGCAATGATTCACCTGTTCAATAGCGACCGGATTGATCAATGTTCGTTCTCGACCTCAAGATCGTGAATTTACGGTCAACTTGCTTCGATAATTAACTCCGCTTGAATTTCTTGTCAGCGATGCTGTGTCCCCAGTGCGGAATCCCGGACCCGCTGCTGGCAGCGTGCTTCTGGCTGTGCTACTCCAACTCCTTGCTCAACCCGTTCGTCTACGCGGTGGCGTCCAGGGAGTTCTGGAGGGAGCTGCGGAGGCTGCTCTGCCGGCACTAAAAGGAGGCAACACTCCGCCGCATCGACAAAAAATGGCACCTCATCTTCATCAGCTACCTCTACCAACTCGTCTCCCTCAGCTACCTAATGTATTATTTCTCCCTCTCAAGTGTATCGTTCCTGAAACAAACTTTCGTCGCGGCCATTTTCTTTGAATGTTTGGATGATCGGACACGTTTGTCGCGTGACTGTGCAGCGTACTCATATTCTATCGATGCTCAAGTCCTGTTTTTGTGACGTCTCTTGAATTTCTTTCTTTCTGGATGGATTCATTTCTTACTCTGACCGATCTCAGACGATGGCTTTCTTCCTCTTCTTTTTTTGCAGAATGGAATTCGCGTGATACCAATCGCAACATTTTGTGAATCTTTCCCGGACGAAAGAAGTGAAACGGGCGGGCGGTAATCAATTGAATGAATCGATCGGATCGAAAATTACAGCAACAAAAATTAGTTGAAGCCCCCGTAATATCATAAACGGTAGCGCTATTATCAAGGACGGTCATATTTAGGATATCTACAGTATATTGACAGTGTTTCAAACTAAATGTATGCTATTTTTGCTGACACACTTCGTGTTATCATGCCGATTCAGCAAGTAGAAAATATGATCAAATTTGCGCAATGAAACTGAAACGATTAGTCCATGAGTGAATCAGATTCGACAGTGAAGGAAAAAAAAATTGGGGAGAGGAGGAAATATGTAAATCTTTAAATGTGCATGAATATACTTCTGATACCAATTTTTACATCTTTGGGAAGCGAAAAACATTCTATGATTTCCTCGCCAACGTCAGACTTCGAAGTTTCATGAGGAATTTTTCCTCGTCTCTTAGTGACTGTTAACTGAGTGGAGAGGGAAGGTAATTTTCCGTTGTATTTTCAACTAGAGCAACTGGACGAGATTTTCTACCCTTTTTTTTCACTGATATTTGTCTTTGAATGGGGTGAGGTTCGGGAAAAAATTTGCAATCCGTATTTTGCTTGAGCTAGTTGGACATTTCACATGCATTGAGTTCGCGGAGTCAGTGCTTCTCAATTAATATTACTATTTTCGTCAATTATAATTAAAATAATATTAACTGTTATTATATTTCGTCATGTGACAGGCTGCTGTATTCAATACATGTGTCATCTCTCTTGACAAAACTGAATTCTCATACCTAGAGAAACCTCTTGAGCTTGAGCAAGACTCCATCCTGGAATTTCTCATCGGTGATCATCGCATTGGGAGAAACCGAAAAAAGGGGGTAAAACATCTTTGGGCAAGATGCCACTTCATTTCTTCTCGCCAGCTTAAGCAGCAATCGCTCGGTTTCGTTCGTGGAGAGATTGCCTTGGGAATCGACGGAATTCGGCGTGTTTTCGCAACGCAAGTGTATTCCACTTAGCTCCGCTGAGAAGTAGAAAGTAAAATGGTAAAAATCCACGGTAAAGCCGAGGGGACCCATCTGTTTCTTCCGAAAAATCGTCAGAATCGGTTTTGGAATCCGTTTTTCTTTCCATCAATGCAGAGAGGGTCTCCATTCCGGTAGAGTGCCGAGACGTGCCATTCTCTGGAACCTTTCCTAAACTGGAAAAATCATGTCGGCCGAGTGTCCCTGCGACTCGGCCGCTTTACAACGCCGCTTTACTAGCAACCTGGCCTGTTGAAACCGACAAAGTCGACGCTTCGAAGGGGTCGCCTCGATCGGTCTCCAGCTGTTCCAAGTGCTTCTTTCAGCGTAGTCGAAACATCAAGTAGGCGAATGCCTCGACAGATGCAATCGTTTTGCTGCATTCTTGATGAAAATAAATATTTTTATGTCTAAAATGATGACTAAAGAGAAGCGTCGCAATGCTGTTATTTAATTTTATTAATCGTTAATTCTTCAGAGCGTTCTGAGAGAAAATTTACACCGGATGAAAACGTTTATTCTTGCAGCACAAATTCAAAATTCCGTGCGACAACGGCACAAATCCAATTTTCAGTATAATGGCTGATGGAAATATTGAATAATAACTGAAGCTGGAGCGTTGAATAATGACCCAGCCTAGTCACCGTTCCGAGCCAGAAATAGCTATTTTAATCGGTGCATCCACGAATGCATTAAAATAATTACGTATTCTCGACTCAACTTTCCAGCGCAAAAGTTCTCCCTTTCCCTGAAGCAAATGAGAAACTTCATGGGGAAATGATGGAATGAAAACCGAATCGAGAACGAGCGGAGGATCATTCCGCACTGTAGGATGGGAAATTCCATCGGGCAAGGATGGAATGGGACAAAGTGCTGAGCTTGAGGATTCTCCTGATTCCTTTCCTTTTCCGTTCTGAAGTCCTATGCTGGAAGGACCCGATTTCACGGAACTCCGCCCTGATTTTGAGTCACATCGAATTCGAGGTCGTATTTAAGGACAGAGAACCCCTGGTGCATTGATGTGCAAAGCCCGTCCCTCTTTGAATGTAGCCGATCCGTAGGTTTTTTCTGTAAAATTTTCGGCAATGAAAATTACTTCTTCATCGGTGCAATTTGAAAAATCTTCCCAAGTGTAAATTGCAACAATAATTTTACTTGCACTTTACATCGAAGCAAACAACTTTTCAAAGATACCGTATTTTGTCTTACCTTGGAAAAATCCAGGAATAATTTCTCGACCTTGCGAGCTTCTCAATTTCGCTCGCAGGAAACAAACCGGACAGGGGTTAATATTCCCCATTTTTAGCTCGATCAAGATCGAAGAAGCCACGATAAAGACAAAAGGAGAGCGGAATAAGCACACCCTCGTCCATGCGCAAGAAGAACGGCGTTGGGTACGGGGAGGGGCGCGATGCAGTGAACTTTTCTTGGAATGATGGGGCCGAATGGCATCCAGTCCCTGTCTCGGCCCTGTCGATGGCGGCAGAGGCGGAATCGGAGGAGGCCGAAGACCTCCGGGAGGAGACGGCATCGTTTGACCCTATTGAGGTCACGCTTCGCTTCCCGGGGATGTTCCGGAAGACCGACGTCGGCCTGGCCGTGATCTTGGCGCTCTTCGTCGTTCTTCGTCGCTCTTCGTCGTTCTCACTGTCGTCGGAAATGTGCTCGAGCTGGTCGTGATCAAGGTCACGCCGTCCATGAGGACACGTCGCCGGCATGCCGAGAGTCATCTGCCGACCAGGTCCGTAACCAAAGTTTTGTCTCTGGTGTCGACCCCGTGGCCCAGTCCTTTACCATCGACAAAACGATGAGGAATTTCATGACGTGCTGTGTCGAGATCAGATCTCACGATTTCCCGCATCATCAGCATCGACGATCCGACCATTTCCCCGGACAAAGTCGAAGGTGAGGCCATAAGACCCAGCTGAAAAAATTTAACATCTCATTTCTTCAATGTCGAAGAGGAAGAAAAAAAATAAAAATTTAATGAGATCGAATCGTGCAAATATGAGAGGAATATCATATTTAAAAAAATTACCCTTACGAAAATGTCTTATAGGATTCCTATATATTCCTAAAGGAATATATAGAATCCTATAGGATCCTATATGCCTCATAGAGTTCAGTTTGGGACCTATAGAGTC
>CAJPEV010005509.1:0-14587 GCA_905338385.1 Darwinula stevensoni
AAAGTTTTCATGGAAAGTACCGATAGCAGAATCCTTTGCACTGGGTCGGACGGCCCTGGCCGACCTCCCAGCACGCAGCCTTCACCGGGAGGCTCTGGATGGAGCTGCAGAAGGTCCACACGGCCGCCGTCCCGCTCGCGCAGGCGTGCAGGCAAGCCTGGAGGCTCGGGCCGGCTGCCTCGACGGACCGAATGGTCAGCGCCGAGGCAAGCAGTGCGAGCAGAATCTTCGGGGACGGGTGGGTTCTCATGTCCTGCCCTGAAAAAGTTTTTATCCATCAGTTCGGTATAGTGAGAATGATATTACGGTACGTATTAATACAACGGTTGTTATGAGGAAATAGGGGAGAGTGGGGTACCATGGGTCAGGCCGTTTATAGCTCTCCCAGCACTGTTTCTCTTCGTGTCGTATGCTGCATGTCTTCCAGCTGACGTGTCAGGAAAGTGTAATTCAAAAAAGAATAGTCCCGACCCAAAGTTCAAATTGTGTAGACGTTTTTCCGTAGAAGACACTTTTTCGGTTTTGCTGGCAGTGACATCTGGATTTTTGCTAATTGTTTCTTTTGATAAGTAGTATTGAATCTTATTGGAAATGGCTTCGGGAGATCGGTAATTGAATCCCTGAGTCTTAACTTACTCTGGTTTAAATATTGGTTTAATTTCAGTGGCTCCTGTTAGGGCACGATGGATCACTCTATTTGGGCACGATGGGCCATAACTCAGTGCGCCGAGTGTTTCCTGATGATTGCCGATGCAGATCAGGCTTTCCTCAGCAGTCTTTTTCCTATCCAATGCAGCGAAAATAGAAGACTCTGAAGGGTTCGGCACAGGCTGATGTGATATTCTTGGACGTGAAACGAATCTATATAATAATAGCGGATCGTATAATATCGTCCGATTAAAGGTTCCGAATTTTCTCCTCGCACCCCGGACACTGACCCATGGCGCCCCATTTTACACGCGGGGCCTTCCGTTGCTGCAGAGGGTCAGTGATGCCTTGTAGCAGGCCGACAAAAAATTGGCCCATGGTGCCCCGTCCTCCCCTTTCAATTATTTTGCCCTGTTGCGACCAGCGCCGATGGGTCGAACGTAAAGGAAAACTTCTTAGAAACTCCATTCACAAATTTGTGTGCGGGCGGTATTCGTCTCATCCGTGGAAAAACTTTTCATTTTTCAAACATTTTTTCATACTTTCGTATGAAAAAATGTTTGCCCTTTAGTTGCTTTCGCAGGGAGATACAATAGCAGACTCTATCGTACCATTCTGTATCATATATAAAATAGGGACTGGTTGGCGACGACACTTCCCGCTGATTATAAAAAATTACGATCGATCGATTGTCGGAGAAGGAAAACGCACTCGTTAAGAGGTTGCAGAAACCACGGAGAGTATTGATGAAATTCCGGTCGACAAGATGAATGAAGAGTCGCTTTCTTCGCAAAGGTCTCCCCTCGTGCCTCTCGACGCAAGGCCTCCTCTCGTGCCAGGGGATCCTCGAACAGAAAAGCTGGAAGCCCAGGTGCAACGCTGAACTGAGCTCTCGCGTCTGGCTGCGTTGTGCCTCGGTATTGCGGCTCGGGAAAGGATGCAGACTTGTAGCGTGCCCACGCAGTTGGTATGATATATTATATATCGAATATTTTTCGCCTGGACAGATGCCAAACGCGTTTTTTTCTCATTCACGTGGCAATTGGATTAGGCTGAGGAAAATTTTCACGAGGATCTGTGTCCTACTCGGAATATGCATCTTCTGGGCCAGGATGGTTTCCGAATTCCTCTCGGGATCAACTTTCTATTGATGCTAATGATGATTTTTAGCATATCGGTTTTAGAAAGAGTGGACGTTTCATTCTGAGGTTTGTGAGAATATTAAAGTATTTCCAACGTGTCATGTATACAATGGCCCTCTTCTACAGTAGATCTCGCCAATGACTCTCGTTCTCTCTCCCCCTCTCTCTCCCTATACTCGTATGTATATATATGTTGCATATGTTCTCGCAAAGCTGTATCTACCCGTCTCGAAAAACGGTGAACAGTTCGTTATTCTGCACTCCGTAGATGTGGTCACAAAACGATAGAGTGCACGATGAATTCCATATGCACGACCCCTACATAGGACCTTTACGACTGCTGAGGCTGTCGCATTTGTTGCCCAACGTTGCAGTTGCTCGCAGGAAGGTTCTATTGCCGGTCATGGTCATCTTGGCTGTGCGCGAAGCCTCGTCCTTCAAATTGATTCCGATCCCAGCACGGAGACCTGCACCATAGGCTTGAAGACGAGTGATTTCGTGCCATATTTACATGCAGATGTAAGAAATAAGGTGGCACGATTTCCACTTGTTTCATTTTTGATTCTCCATAGGTTTAGACCCCTTGTTCCGGAGCTGCATCGAAGGACAACCCTCCACACCCCGTCAACTTCATGCAACCCGTTACCCTATCGATCCCCCTGGGTTCGATGGAGCACGTTCCTTTCAAGGCAATTGATGTCCATGCCGGGGAGTCTTCTTCTTCTTAAGTATTCTGCCTATTGGCAGGTCCTAGGCATCCATCTTCTCCATTCCAATCTGTTCTCCGTCTTTCTCTTCATTTTCACAAACATTTTCCTTCAGTTCCTCCAGCATGCCAATTCTTTTCCTTCCTCTAGGTCTTTTCCCTTCCATTCTTCCTTCTATCACTTCCTTCAACAATCCTTCTCCGCGTAGAATGTGTCCAATCCAGTTCTTCTTTCTTCTCGCAATCATTTTCATTAGTCCTCTTTTTTCCCCAACAACTTCCATTACTTCTTCATTTGTTCTTCGATTCTTAGTCTCTCCATCCTTCTCCATACCCACATTTGAAAAGCCTCTAACCTTCTGATGTCTTCCTTCCTCAAAGTCCACGCTTCGGACCCATATAAAGCCACACTCCACACCACTGCCTTCACTATCTTTTTCTTTACCTCTTGGTTCATCCTCTTTGTTAATAACTCCTTTCTCTTGCTAAAAGCATCCTTTGCCATTCCTATTCTTGTTCTGATCTCCACCTCACACTTTCCATCATCTGTGATCAAAGCTCATAAGTACTTAAACTTTTTCACCTGTTCCACTTTCTGGCCGTCTATCACAATGTTAATTATTCCTCCTCCTTTCCTAGACATCTTCATCACCTTTGTCTTCTTCCCATTGATCTTCATATCAAACTTCTTGGCCACCGCGTTTAACCCATCCATCAACTTCTGAAGTCCTTGTTCTGTGCTCGCCACCATACCTTGGTCATCTGCAAACCGTATATCCTTCAACAGCTTCCCCCCGACTTTCACACCTTCCTCAATCCCTTCCATAGCCTCATTCATTCCTTTCCATTCCATAGCCTCATGCAGCCGGGGAGTGCCGTCTCCTAATCTACTCATTTCATGAAATGGGTTTCACTTGGCTCTTCTCCTAGTACAGAGAATATGAAATACCATTTCACTTACTCTTTAACTTGGAGCGGCATGGTGAAGAGCTGGTGGAGTTTCTTCTGCAATGTTCCTTGGAGGTATTAAGCCATACCAGTGGGCCATCCATCGGTCATGAAGCGTGGTCTTGTGGGTCAATATCGTGATGTGTCACCCCACACTCAGGCAAGAGTCATGTTCATCCCATACTAGGAAAGGAAGCACTATTACCAATTTTTTCCACTGTACTTAATGATGTGGATTGAGTTTTCGGTTTCTTCCTCTTTTCTCTAGAATTTGAACGCCATGCATACATGTGTCAGTCATTTCCTTGGGGAATAAAATATCATGATAAACGAGAAGAAAAGTTCTATATTTCTTCAATAGCAGAAAAAAAGGATATTTGGGGAGGAAAAAAACATGGATGGAAACCCTGAGTAGCTGATGAAAAGGATAGAACGTTTTCAAATAAACAAGAACAGATCTGCAAGAGACTTTTTTATTCCTTTATTTCAATCTGCTTGTCATATTGACCTGAAAAGCTCTTACTCCTTCTTCAGACGCGTCACTGCATTCTTGTATTCTCCGGTTTGAGACTTGGTCAATCCAGAAGGTGTCAGTTTTATGCACGCGTTCCTACCGTCTTCACCAGGCTACTAGCTTTAAATGCATTTTGATACGTCCCATTGGGTGTTATCACTGTGGTGCTGACGGCTGCAATAATTTGAACAGATTGGATGGAGTTAGGATAAAATAAACATTTCTTCCTCTTGCCAAACGACGAAAGGGATTTCCAGCAACACTTCCTTCTCCGCTTACTGGCTGGTTCTGAGTGAGGGCGAGGACTGTCCGCATTGGAGGTTGCGTATACTCGCCTCTTTTGCTGGAAGTTCTCAAGGATATATGTTCAAAGGTAAACATTTCATTGGAAATATGCGTTATCGTGGTCGCGGATTCAAATTTCGAGAACAATAATATTCTTATACAATTTTTCTTCAATTTTCGATCAATTTCTCATATATTCCTCGAAAGAATGTGATGCAAAATATTAAAGTAATTGGCATATTGCGATTGATATTCATCGCAACCGTATGAACTGGTTCTTTGTGGGTAATGCAGGGTGACTCGAGGGGGTGAGGGTGCTCATTGAGTCGTCTTTGCAGCAGAATGCAAATAAATTAGCGGACGAAGTCTTGAAGCCTCTCTGGTCGTCAACCTTGATGAGCTTCAGTATTTCGTTGAATCCTGAATTGGATATTGACGATGAGATGGGTGAGGACTGCATTCGGGGCCTGCCCGATTCATTAAGTGCAAGAATAAGAAGACAGGGGTCAGACAATGTAGAGAGTATTGCATGAGGAATTCACAGAGACGAGCATTCTTCGGTTGAAGTCGCAAAAGCCAGCAGCAGATGGTGAAATGGGATTCCCGTTCAGGTGATCCAGAAAGAGCGAAACTTGGCTCGTTTCAGTGGCATTCAGCTTCAAGGTCTCCACTCTCCGCAAATACTCCCTGGCTCGTCCGGCCTTGAAAGATCCATGGAATGCAGTTTGACATCGGAAAATCATGGTTTCAATATCAATAGTACCCTAGAAACTAGCAGGCGTAGAAAGGAATCATGACATGAAAAGATGCGCGTGTTTTTGAAGGACGTTCCTCCTCGATCGATTCATATTGATCAAATCTATTAAATTTCTGCCATTTCGTGTCAGTGGGATCCTTAGGCACTGTACAGATTTCCCCTCATTTCGGAAAGTGATTTTCTTTTGGAATGCCATGAAAGGAACATTACCCCCCCAAAAAAATTAGTTGAAGAAGGTATCACTGAATCTTCGATAATCAAATGGGCTTGCGTTTCAATAAGAATTACCCGAAACCAATGCAGAGAAGGAGAAGTAATATGCAGAGATGGATGCAGAGACGTCGACAGCAGTGGTGAGCATCAATGACCAGCATGTGAAGGCCTCCAGGTGTCCAAAGCCGTTAGACACTGCTTCGAATTTCAAGCGTAGTGCCTCCAGCTCTTCGCTATCGTCACCTTCCTTCAATCTGTTGGCATTACCTGAAAAAAAAGGAAGCCACCGATAGGGAGCCGTTTACAAATTACGTAACGCAAAGGGGGGGAGGCTGACACTTTGTCTGGTCCCTTCCACGCCTTCCGTTACGTAATTTGTGAAGGGCCCCTAGCTTAAACTAAGTGCTTGCGAACTTCAAAACTACTATACAACACAAACCCAAATGAAAACAGTGTACAATAGCATCAGTGCTGGTACGTGGCTCTCGGCCCTTCTACCATTACCCTTCAGGCAACCTTTTCATGTATGAAATGTTGCATTTTTGATGAGGAAAATGGAATGAAACACAGCAATTTGTGAGGAGTGCTCGCTTTTTTTAAATTTTTTTTTGGAAACCCAGAAGCAATAGAACTTTCAAGAAATACTTTGAAAGGTCTATAAATCAATGGGCATGGTAGCGCCCATTACCTTTCTTCAACCCCTTCAGGCGGCAAAATTCAACCGTCTCGTATTCTTCTCTGAGAGCATCAACAGAAACGAAAATTGGCTTTGTTCTTCCTCTCTCAACACAGAATCCCTCCGGCAAATTTGAAGCTTCATATCCCCAGGGTTGTTGAGATCACTGAATCTCGCTTTTAGATGTGAATTTCGTTTCAGTATTTTTTTTTTCTCTCTTCCTGAGTAGCCGCTCAAGGGAAGTTTTTGGCGGGAAGAGAATCACCAAACGAAAGACAGTGACTTGGTGACAAAAAAATGTCATTTTTGTGCTTCCAGTGCACCATTACGCCATAAAAATGAAATTAGATGCCGTTAATTTGGGCTCAGAGCGATGGCTCCGGTTCCGCCCTCAAATTTTGCCATTGAGAAGGTGGTTTGCAATGGCTTTGATGGAATACGAAGATATCTCTTCCGGACATCCGTAAATTAACATGATTGCGGCCATTTTGTATGTCATGCGCCCTAAAGGCATTTTATTCTCGGAACGAGTCCAGGATTGGCATAATGTTCCCTGACCGCACCGAAATGGTTCATGAAACTCGAAAAATATCTGCATTCGGTCTAACATTACACGTTCTCTGTTAAATGGGCCATGAGAGACTAAATAGGCCTGCGAATGGCCTGTCGTTACACGTCGTCAACGAGGTGCCTCGAAGACCTGAGATTAATCCTTATGGGCCTAATTGGTCCGTAGGTCGAGGATGTAGTTTCTTTTCAACGAAAATAGGTCGGCTTAGGCATGATCCAATGAGAGACTGTTGGTTAGGCCCGGCCTAACGTTAGTGAATTCCGTAGAGATGGGGTGGATGGGGGAGTGAGGTGAGGTTAAGGTTAAGGTTGAGGTTGATGGGGTTGGGTCAAGGTTGAAGAAAGAAAAAAACCTTTGAAAATTGGTTGTCACATTAATACATTGAGTTATGAGAGATGAAAAGCCACTTTCAAGACAGTTAGGATCTCGAAGCAGGTCAATAAAATTGGACTAATTAAAATGGTGTAAAATAACCGCTCTCCTCTGATTTGTGATTCAGGAAGGCGAGTGTCCTTAGGAATATCAGGCCATTCAAAGATTGAATATAATCCTCCATCGGTGGGAAAGTGCCGAGGAAGAGGTAAGATTTCAGAAATTTAATCATTATGTCTCGCAGTCGAAGTTCATCGCGTTGTTATGCACATTTTTTAATTTTGAGAGGGATTATTTTTGCTAAAACAGCAATCTGAAAAATAAATAATTTTTAATAATTGCACTTACAAGAAATACAATGTACTGAAGCGCAGAATATGCTTCATTCCATTGTCAAATCAATAATGCCTCACCTGGAGTAATAACTCGCTGAGGAGAATAATATTTGGAAATGCATCCTCTCCTCTGCAGCAAAGTGGCAACATTTTCAGAGAGTGCGACGAGGACATGATTGAAGAGTTGCATGAAAAAGATACTGAGACTAAATGAACCCATGTAGGTGCAGGTACAGCTCGTAATCACGAAGAATGCCAAGAGTCCATGGAGGTGAACATTAATGAGTGGTTGATAAATAAGAAATACGGGCACCACAAGCCTGAACATCAGCAAATACGCCATGATGGCCAAGATCTCCAGGACGATAGTCTGAATTGTCACCCACATTGTATCTCGTTTCCATTCCTTCACGTCCATCCATGCCCATGAACATTGATCCTGGAATACAAGAAAAGTCTGCTCGAAGTCCGTGTCTAAATCCTTGAGAAACTGACGGGAGAAAGGCCGGAAACCCCTTTTTCTGGATTTTTTGACGCGTTAACTATTAATAAATGAAACAGTTTCAAGTTGTTACTCAATATTTAGAGCACAAGCCTTTTGTCACATGTCTTCCAGCCAGACGGCAGTAAGAAAGATTTACAATGGCAGCCCATCATATATTCTCCGAATTTTAAAATTATTTTATAAATGTGTCCAAGTGTTCTATGACGTTAAAATCAGACGATGCCACAGAGTCATCAGCGGAAGTGATTATTGTCCAGGGGTTCAAAGTAAGTCTTGCTCGGTATCATTGGAGAATACATTTCGAATATTATTAAGCCGTTCCTGAGAATCCGGCTTTTTTGGGGGGAACGCTCGAGGAGGAAATGCTTTTCTTTCATTCGGATCCAAGGTAATTAATAGAATGCAGATAGCATGCAAATTAAAGAAATATGAAAATACAAATGATTAAAATAGCGTGGAACATCGTTCCCGGTGAGGTATGGAGTTTCTTGGTATCAAGCTTTCAACTGTCCAACTTACACAAAATGCAGTGGATGCCAAGAGTAGATTCAGTCAACACATTAGAGGGAAAATGAGTTCTATGAAAATGTATTGCACCATAACACTTCTAACCTATCACATCAAAAGGGTCTTCGACTGAACTGCAAGTCAGTTATCTCCAGCCTTTCCTAGCACATGACATTTGAAATTCGTCGGAGGAATGGAACATCTGTCGAAGCTCTTTTACCTGGATGTAGATCCACAGCCAGACGAAATCAGAGGTTCGAGACCACCATGAAGCACAAATAACAACCAAGGCGATGTATAGGCCGCACGTGAGAACACTGAAGGTAACGGCATCTGTGTCGAAGCCGCTGTCACTCAAGGAGCCCTTCGAATGTGGGAAGGCTTGAGGTATTGGGACACAAAAACCCGCGTAGACAGAATGAGGAAACACACGTATAAAATGTCCCATTTTTTCCACAGCCTTTTTTCGGCTCGAGCAAATGAAGGGAACTGGCTGAGAGGGATCTAAGCAGACTCCAGGGAAACAGTCCGAGGACGCAGTTTAGGGTCACAATGAATTTACACCTTCTCACTATATCCAGGTATTCTGATGTATGGGTACAGCTGGAAATGTTGGGACAGTGCCGGTCTTACCACTTCTCATTCTCATGCCGCTTGACTCTATAGCACAGTGTCGAGTTTGGTAATGGAATGCTTAATGAAACTCGCATAAAGGGAGGACGGGTGGAGGACCGGCACTTAATTGTAGGAGGTCTGGGCGGTGTCAGGGATTAGGCACGGAGCATACTTAATTCATTATTGAGCTGCGGCATACTTCTTCTTTTTGAGAGTGCACAGCTAATTAGAAGGGTGTGGCTAGGTTTTGATCAGTGATAGAAATTACTATGGTTTGACTCGGAGTCATATGCTAACTTTTACGTATCCAGAATTGATGAACATTGGATTCGGGTCTGTGTTGGTCCAGCCTCCACTGTCTTCCATTCCATCAAGTGAGTGAACACGAGCACCATTAAGTGGCACAGCGGACTAGCAATGAGGCACAATGTATTTATGGACCAGGCTCTTGGGAAGGAAAGAATCACACTTACTTATAAATTCTAATGCTTACTACGTATTGGATGAAATAAAAATATAAAGACCCATTCCGTAATGCAATGCTAATTGGTTTCCTTTCATTATTATTATGTCTCTGATTGGAAGCATCCTACGAGTACCCAATCATGAAAATTTGAAATGTCACTGATATGCAGTATGATTCAAAAGTCCCTCCACAATTTGTTTTCTTCGTATTTCCACAGATTTTGAATATTTTAAGGTGAAATCAGCTCACATGATAGTCAAGAGGTGGGAAACTTTCTTGAAATACCAAGCTTCCAATATCTGGCCTTGGAATGGCAAGAGGCTATTCGGTTTTGCCGTGGTGCAAAATGGCTGTTTGAATGGACGCTTTTGGTTGAGTGACTCATATGCGATGTGAATTCCGAATGTATTTCGGAGTTCGTAACGTTCTGGATGCCAAAACCATGCGGAAGGTAGAAAATAGTTTTTTTTAGTAGAAACTTCTGGACATGAGAACGTAGGACTGTTTCGTGAGCATGAACGTGATACCCCATAGCTAAATGTTTGGTGTACTTTTGTGTCAAAGGAAACATTGAGCCCTTTTTCAGTGGTGATGGCAGACTACCCACAAATTTCAATAGTGAAACTCATCATGAACTGTTCAAGGTGTTTGCTATTATTCAATTAGAGCCCTTTCATCTCGATGGGATCACCTTTCGACAGATTGTGGCTCCGCGTTTTTGCGCACTCAAGCACGTGCGACGACTCTTAAACCATCGCTTCCATAACCGATGGATTGGGAGACGCAACCAACTCTCGGGGCTCTGCGGTCACGCGACCTGAACCCTATCGATTTTTTCCTGTGGGGTATATAAAATAAAATTGTTTTCATCTATGAAGTCTTGCATTTTTACTAGATTTATATTAACGTATCATGGCAGTATCGCAGGGAATTTCCTTGAAATTGTCCCAAGTTGCGAATGAGGTTGTTTAAAAGGTGGCTTAAGTGCATTGGAAATAGTTTTACGTACGTGAAGGTGTTGTAAAAGTTGTAAATTCAAATGTGTCATATTGAAACAAAACTCCCGTAAGTGCTATGAAGAACGACGAATTTTTTGGGTGAAAATCTTTCACCTTCGGAGAAATTAAAGTTTTAAACTAAGGAGGGAATTTGAATTACACTGTATGTATGTGATATTTAAAATAATAGATTTGATGGATTTAGCATCTCTGATACTTTGAATGTCAGAATTTGAATATATCTATAGATGTGTCTGCATTTGGCCATGCATGATTAACATTTATTTTCATTTTGCAACCATCTTGCAAACTAAAATCAGAGAGAATATAGTTGCAACCCTCGCCACCCTCCATGACACATTCCACATATGAGTCCAAATCGATATCCAAGATAATATGCGGACAGATGAAATTGGATAAATTTCCACTGCAAGCTTCAGATATATGAGACACCTTAGAAGTAGCACTGAGAGAGACAGTCTACGAAGCCTCTCCACGGTCCAGACTTTTCTCCTTCAAAATACTTTTTTCCTTAAGCGCTAAGCTTAAGCTTAAGCTTAAGGTTTCTTGCTGCCTATTGTCAGAAGTAAGATTTCCTGTACATCGGCCTCTGGGATATGCCACTTTTCACTGAATCCACCCCGGCCTGTGTGGCTAAGCTTCAGTCTTCCAAAAATGCATGCACTTTTTCGAACGTGACTCCGACGAACAGTGCGGATTCTCTCCCCACCGAGATTGGTGCCATCAAATCAAAGACCTGTGGCTTATCGAAGAGAACGAGGAATCTAGAGGGAGCCCTGTAATTCTTGTCAGATGATGCGGATCAAATGAGGGAAAATACCCTCCCGGCTTTAGTCACTAAACTGGAAATAAAAGTTCCATCCTAGAATCCAAACCCTTCCAGCTGGAGATGCATCACCGGAAACGAAAAATATTTTTTCTGTGGCCTTGTACGAAGTCACAGATTCAGAAGTGCCTTCTTAACTCCGGGAATCCTTCAAAATTCCCGATGCTTCCGTGAATTAAACGCAATTCCTTGCTATTAACAGCTTATTTACTCAACCATAGTTTTAGACTCCAGGTAAGTTTCTCAGCGCACATTCTTCGTGCGCTTCCTCGAAATGCAGTACAGCGATTTAGTTACGGCGAATCTCCTACAGATTAAGAACTCCATGAACAAGATCTTTATCAAACAAGATATCCCACTACCCCTGAGAGGAATGCATGCGTCTAGGGAGAACAATATTTGAAATGATACTTGCAGACAAGGACAAGATGTCCCGGATCCGGTTGCTTGGCGTTAATATTATCCTTGAAGTTCTTGACCAACAGAACGAAATTTGTACCCCTGAAAAGTGTTGAGTTCCCTCCCTCCAATCTGATTAAAGTAGAGTGCTAGCTGTCGAACTTTCTGCTAACTTTCCGCACCACAGTCAAATATTATTTGTTACACCTTTTTCTTCTCTCACTTTTGTCTCTTTTCTTTTCTTCTCCTTTCCTCTCTACTTTACTCATGTCGGGCAACGGGCTCCCCCTACTGGAAGCGATTATGGACCTCAAATCTTTACCCTCCCCAATCCATTACTACATTTGCAATTATCAGGCGGTCATTACTAACATGCCGCATCATTGAGACACTGAAAGTACACTGTTTTTTATTGTAAATATTTTCTATCTAATATATATAGACGATGGTGACTGACTGACTGACTGACTGACTGACGCTAATTCTAACCATGTTCTAGACATGATAATAGGATGAAACTTGGTACACGAATAGCTGTTAGATTGCTGACTCCAGAAAAATTCCAACTTTGGGGGTAAGTGCCCTGGGGGCTCATTCCAGGGGGTCTCACTTTGTAAGCCTAGGTCCAACCCTCAGACAGAAGCTTAGGCCTAAACCATTCTCTGGCACACCTTGCCTTCAACAAAACGGAAGGAACGTACATAGCTGATAGACTTTCTCTGGAGTCGACAGCATTACATTGAATGCACAACTTTAGGGGNAATCGTATATACTGTGGCCTGCATCTATGGTCCAGAAAGCGTACATGACCCAAAACTATTTGCAAACTTTTCCCAGAAGGTCGAGAAATACGAGGGCTCAGATGTAATTATCGGAGGTGACCGGAACCGCTTGTTAGATGTCCACACCGACAACGTTGGAGGTAACCCAGTCGCCCATACTAAAGCTCAAAATATTATATAACAATCTGTCCTAGATATTGTAATCTTCGGCTGCTTTTACATTTTAGGTGAAATTTACTTGCTGAAGGAGTATAGAGGAGAATATGAAGCTCCCTTCCCCCCCCCCCACCATGTTCTGCAAAATACAGGGGAATTTTATGCTCAAATGGGAATAGTGAATAGGTCATGAACCTGGAATAGACGAAATTAGGAAAACATTAGCATCCAATGCGAAAAAAGCATATCTCGCGGTAAATGAATCGGATTAATTCCAGACTCATTTTCCACATGATTAATGCATTTCCAATAACAGAGTTCCAAGAGGCAACAGACATAGGAAGAAATCCATGGCACTATCATCTCTAGAGGTGGCCGTATACTCCAACAGTGACTGCATGGGGACGACGGAGCATAACAGTACCAAGTGTTGGATCATGACAACTTAACACGTTGGCGACAATGCGTCCTGATGCCAGGATGCAAATTTCATTTTCAATGAATACCCTCTGGAACTGTTGAGAACGTTCCAGAAGATTATGATTTCGTAATTACTGATAAAAATTCCAAAAAATTCAACATTTAAAAAAAACTCGGCAAAAAAAATGTTTTCTGGGACCATGCGTCCTGATGGCAGGACGCATTTTTTGACAAAAAAAANAAAATGTTTTCTGGGACCATGCGTCCTGATGGCAGGACGCATTTTTTGACAAAAAAAAATGCGCGTGGTCCCACGCGGCGGACAAGGAAAAATAGGCTGGTCGTCAACGTGTTAAATATAGCATCAACTTAAATACAAAAGCTAAGGAATGTTTCAGAAATTGCATTTATTGCGAATCACTGTTGCTTCATAAAATAATTGCAGATTATTAATCACACAACACAATAAAAAAGAAGCAAGGTTCCTTTTAACTATGAGTTCCGGATGCAATCCTCTAAATAAAATCTGATTCTTATCCTCTTCAGAATTATGCATTTCATTACTATTGGCCTTCCCTGATATTCTACTCCATTTAGTAATATTAATTTCACGGTATAACTCTATCCCAATGGATTTCCAGCTTAAATTTAGGAAAAGGAAAAGATCCAAAACAAGCATGACTTATTTCCTTAAATAAAGAATACCAAATGTCCATATACTATTTGATGAGACACTGTCGAATACACATAAAACAAGTTTTCATTATGGACTCCTGAAGATAGTATAACATTAATATTCCGAAGAAGTAAGAATAAATAATAATCGCAGGATACACTTCATCCTCATACCTAGGTATCATGTCCTTGGTTTCTCAAAAACATCGTCAATATTTAGTTTCTTCGCATGCCGATAGTTCTTTTCAGCCATGAACTTCAGGATCTGTTCTCTTGTTCCTTTGTTAGATTCCACCATCATGATCTTCGTATGAAAACGTAAAACGATGATTTGAGAAGCAAACAAAAATTATCTCCATAACGCATTTGGTGTAATTCCATACCTGAATGTCGAGAATGTCCCAAGGGATGCTAGTCAGAACTTCATAATCCATTCCTTCAATATCAAGGCTGAAGAAATCTATCTTCGACTGGCCGATGACGCTGAGGAATGATTCTAACGGGAAACAGATCAATTCCTGTCCATTTTGGTCTGTCTGATTCTTGGACGTCATCTCCGCCCCTGCGCCTTCTCCCTTCAAAGACATCTGCATACGCAAGAAATAATACCTCGATAGAAGAGTAAAAAGGAGGAGTGTTGGTCTTCGTCAAGGCTGACCTGTTGGGGATATGGGATAGGACTGAGACAGGAATGGGACAGCCATGACTTTCTCTTCTTTCCTTTCAAACTGTCGAAATTTTTGGCGTCGGGTTCGACGAGGAGTCCCGTCCAGTTCCTCTCCCTTTCAAGCCAGAGGGTATTTGAAAACATTTCGCCATCATATGCTCCAGCTTCGATGAAGAATCCTCCTCTCTATGGATATCATCATTGCTCATGAAAAATGGAACCAACTATTTTAAAGTAACCCTAGAATAAGGGACTGACAAAATTTTCAAAGGTGCTCTGAAGGAAAGCTATCTGGTCGGGGAACTGGGAGAAGTGACTTTGTGGCTTGGTGAGGTTGTAGGGAATATCACTGGGAAGAGGTGGGATGAGAACGTAGTTCTTGA
>CAJPEV010005510.1:0-10455 GCA_905338385.1 Darwinula stevensoni
ATGCCGGACATGCGCATTATCTTTTACTGTGATTTCATCATCTTTATAAAAGTACCTCCTACATTTCCCCCATGCCTAGCCCTCTTCCGGGGGTTCGGCAGGGTCTAGGATTTGAAGATCGGGTGGTATATTCAGTGACCCTTTCAATCGCACGGCTGGATATTGTAACTACATATGTCGTCTATGAACACACGCGATATTACGGGATTTCATGTGCACATCATAAGTATAGAAGAATGACAGCCCTCATGGTGTAGTCTGGTCTACATACACACATCTACGAGCACTGGAGAGATTCTCACTCTCCCGTTCTAAGCAGAGTTTGAACTTTGGAGCACATGAGGTTACAGTGGTTCTATAATAGGTATCCTTTGGGTGAGAATTGTCAAAGGAGCGACATCATTGAAGATCTTTGTTTTCCTGTCATGGGTTTGAAGTGATGGCGCTGCAGCTCCGGAGTGGTCGCTGTCCCAATATATTCCCGTCTTGGAGTATGGGGTTGGATCCTGGGTCATCCCTTGCCTCTAGGTCCTCCATTCTCCCGCCGAACCGCCTCTGAATACAGACAATACTTCAGTTCCCATTCGTAATCATTGGTAATCCTCGCAATATCATATTTCTTTGTCTGGTCACCCAGGCTGGATCGGGCCTACCTTGGAAGTTACCTTGATTTTTGGCCGACTTTCGTTCTTAGCCGGTATCTTGCGGAATACGCATCTTTCTCATAAGGTTACCAAGCAATTGTTTATAATCACACCTCTCTTGCCTCATTCTCTTCCTTTGAGATGGCTTTATATCAATCATTAGCTCCGTGCCCGCGCGTCGAACCTGTCTCCTCCCTTGGGCCTTATTAGTCATCATGGGCAACTCATAGTAACATTTCCATCCACGAACTAAGGAAAGCATCGCTTTTGATGTCACATGACATCATAGTGTACATGGTATACAACACTTTCTTGTACATAACGGAACACAGTTCATTTCCTCTGTTTAGCCCATCAGGTCCGAAGACGAGGGTACGTCGAAGCCTTCGAAAAATTTCAAGGCCGCGGTTATCTTGTTTTATTTGTTTTGAGTATGGCTATAATCATCAAATGTGGAGACTCAAGAGGGTGATGATATTTATGAATCAGTCCTCCAATTCAGAATTGTTAATTTACCTTTCATTGACTTTCCTTTTTGGTTTTATTTGTTCATTTTGTGAATTCCAACCTGTGTGATCTCATATTTTAGAGTGGATTTTAGTAACTTCTCTCTTTTTCACTTGATCATCTCAAGAGAAAAGAGAAAATATATTAGAGCATCAAGAAGAGCACGATTTTCTTGTTGCACTATTCCCCTCCGCCTCAAAATCGTGCGAAATACGTCAGGGCGTCCAAAGATCTCGCGTGACGAGGAGTCAGCGAAGTAGGAGCCCGGTTGGACATCAGTCACGTGAGCGGAAGATGAAGGATCCGTCCGGGAGTACCGGAACTCGCGCTTCCACACCTTGGGCTTGCCGGAAAGGGCCATGTCGGGAAGATAGCTGTGCATACTAGAAAACGGCATTAGGGAATACACAAAATAACGATAATATGCATATGGACGAAATTCAGCTCCGCCATGGGACAGGCGCTTCCATGTCGGGTGAAAGTTCCGTGATTTGTATAGGGGGGAACACCCCTTCCCTCTGTGGGACTTCTATAGCATAACGAGCACGAACCGTGGTTTTCCTTTTTCTCTTTCTGGACTCGCGTCTTTTGTAAACTGCGTATGTCAAGCCCGAGACGATGATTAGTAACGTGAGGACGACGAGCGTGAGTATATAGGGGCTGTGCGTGTGATAATGATCCGAGAGCTGAGTTAATACAGCCGTATCTTCCTGTTGTTGATCCCGAAACCGGCGAATCAAAGATTTCACCGTTAAGTCCTCCACTTTCGAATCAACCCATAGTTTCTGTGCATGAGTTATTTCTTTTTGTACAGTGTCTCGTCGGGATTGGAAGGCAAGGAAGCCCCTCCTAATTTGCGCTTCTTCTTCGTCGGTCGTGAGGTTGAATGAGGGAATTACAACCTCGGGGATAGTCGCAACTATGTTTGTCGTTCCAACTGGGCCACTCGCGGTTGCCCTTAATTGGAAAAGCGAATTCTGAAGAGTACATCCGTCCTGTTAACTTAAAATCCCTTCTTCTTTTAATGTAAGTTTTGATAGGTGATGCGGCGAACACCAAACACTCGATTCATGCGATTGTAACCCTGACAATGCCCATTTATTTTTCAAAGGGACTACCCATGGTGGAGGCAGAGTCGTCACTTTGGAAGGACATTTGTCTTTTGCATGTGCGTTTTCCCGCCATAGCAGCGTAATACATCCCTCATCCTTTAATTCACGAAATAATGGTTTGGAAACCCTACAAATCCACATTTCTTTAAGGGACAAGCACTGGGACATATCGTATGTATTGAGAACCATTTCCGTTCGTGTCTCCTGATTGATCGCCAAAAGTTGTACATCTCCTAGGTCTACATAAATTCCCACTGTGGTTCCAGGAATCACTTTCGGGAGCGGTACCGGTTTATACGATGTGAAGGGGGTCTGATCGGTAAGTGGTAGACGTAAAATGACAGTCAGGCCATCTTCTGTACGGGCAACTTGTGCTATGGGTAAGGTGAAATATTCGTCGATTTCCTGGGGAAGTGGTAATGCTAATCGTTGGGGAGGGATCAGCTGGGATTCGATTGTCCGAAGGAGGCCGCGCATATCCGAGGTCGTGAGGAGAGATTCAGAAATTCTATGCATTTTCCCTGCCTCACGTATCCGGATATATCGTTCACTAAGTGTGCCAGATTCAGAGCCTCTCTTAAGAGTGAAAGATAATGCATGGCTTTGGTAAAGACATGAAGTTGTAGTGAGACATTTTGTAATTGAGTGACCTGAGTTTCCATCATTGTTAGATCATGTTCGTGCTCTTGTAGAATTTCGAGAGCATGATGTAACCCTTTCGCTTGCTTCTCCGCTGCCATCTGCGATGTATTGAGGATGAAGAGGGTCAAATTCTGCATATGTTGGACCTCCAGGTCCTTTCTCTCTGATAATTCAACTTTTTGTTTCAAGACCTGCACTTCCTCCTCTGTTGCCGTACCGAAAAGGAATTTTGCAACGTCCCCTATGGCGTTGACAAGGCCTCTCCTTGCTCTAGTAGGTGACTGTATTTCGGACAAGGACAATTGAATCCGATTGGCTGTGATATTTACGTACCTGATTTCCAGACTCATTGAGATCGCGAAAGTATTCTTTAAGGATCTTACTATCACGCTCAACCTCCCTAGATTTCGCGTAATCCGTTCAACACGTGCAATGGTTTCATTGATCGCGACGGCTGTAACAACTTTCCACGTCCCCGTGATTACGAGCAACTTTTTATCTGGTGTGAATATCAGTCCGGAACCTGGCTTGGTTACATGAAAAGAGGCTGGACCGTTTTCCCCTACTATATATACTCCCAACAATAGGCAAGCAAAAACCTCTCTGATAATATGAAGTTTCATGACTTGTTGTGGTCACGGTGGTTTCCTTTCCTCGACCGATTTTATAGATTAGGAGTTGAGGTATAGCAAGATACGGAGTATGTCTCGTCTTGGCTATGGACACTCGTGAGGAATTATTGGAGTTCTCTCCTGCACCTGAGTGATTAGCATGAGCCTCGCGTGCTTCATCGTTATAGGTCAAGGTGGTGGCTACATGAACCTAGCGATAAATCGAGTTAACGAAGTCGATGCCCTTGAAGGGTCCCTTTGTGTATTCGTTCTCTTTCTGTGTATCCTTATCTTTGTAATTTCCGTAATTCGTGTGGTTCTCTTTATCCCCTTTATCTCCACGACATTCCATTCCCTTTTATGATTATTCCCTTCGAGTTCCCTTGGTCCTTTAATTTTGGGCACGCTATCCTAATCTTTCCAGTTTATGGATTTTCCCTTTAATAGAACTCCCTCTCTTCCCATCCCTTACCTTCGTAATCCGTCTCACGCGATCCCCATGATTCTCTACTCCCGATCCCGGCATATAATTGCCTCGGGTATTCGTATTCGGGTTTCCTCGTGATCGTTCTTATGTCCTTCGATACCGGTTCCCTCGAACGGAGAGGATATCGATGTGCACCGCGTTGCTCCAGCGGAAGTCCACCCTCTTCCCTTTGTAGTGGCAGAGGTATATGTTCGACTTTATCGCTTCCTCTCTGAGCCGAACCTCGTCGCGAGAAGACATTGGTCAATCTCCGCCCAATCTGTCCCAATCCCCCTAATGGTTGCCGGTGACGCTGAGGGGTTTCCTGATGTAATAAAGCCTCGCGTTCGGCTGCATTTTCTGCTAACGGATCTGTCATCTCTTCCGCCGGTCTTTCCCGCGAGTGAGGTACTCGTATGGGCATCTCTGGCCCTCTTTCTATGTATCGCGTCCCCGATCGATAGACCCTAGTTGGCATCTCAGACTCTCTCTCCATTACGGATCTAGTAACTCTTCTCTGGGCAGGAGTTTGGACGGATGTTCGTGCATCGACTGTTGACGGCATCGGTTGAAAACCACCGCCAAAAGGGAGGGGGATCGTGAATGGAAAAGCCTCGTAGCTGAAGTTGGAGAGATCGAGCGTAGCTGTTCTAGGATTCCAGATCCGCTTTCCCTGCGAAGAGTTGTTCTTCATCGATTCGCTTTCCGGAATTCTTGTCACCGGCTGCTCTGTCTGTGGGTAGAGGTTTCGCGGTCGCGTATACGGGACAGCCTTGTTAATGTGAATCCTCCGAGTACTCATTCCAGGCCCAATCCCCTCTACTTCTAGATTTGCTGGAGGGTATTTTCGAATAATTCGATATGGCCCGACATGCTTCGGAAGGAACTTCGCCGTCTGCCCAGGTTTGGGCGGTCTCTCGTTTTTGAGCATCACCCAATCTCCTACCTCAAATGAGGATTCTTTTACTTTATTCCTCAGATTATAGTACTGTTGTCGTTGTTCTGCCTGATGTTGTAATTGTTGTCTAGTAGTAGGCCTCTTTCAGGTCCTTTTGCATTTGTTCCGCCCAAGAAAGGTTCTCTTGGTACTTTGGTGGAGACGGTGATAACAAGGCGTCCTCTGGAAGTCGCATTTCTCTTCCATACAACAGATAAAATGGGGTCTGACCGGTGCTTTTGTGCAATGTCGACCGGTAGGCCATCAAGATGAAAGGGAGATATCTCTCCCATTCGTCTTGCTTATCATGCACGAATTTCGCCAATGATTCCTTCAAGGTGCGATGGACACGTTCCACGGCACCATTTGACTGGGGGGTATAGGCACTGGTATAGATCCTCTTGACATGGCATATGGAGCACAATTCTCGAAATATTTCCGAGGTGAAATTCGCTCCGAGATCGGTCGTTAGGTATTGCGGGGTTCCATGTCTCGCAATAAAATGCATAAATGTTGAGGCCACCATTGTGGCTGACTGGTTGGGCATTGCGAGCGCTTCATAGTATCGAGTTAGGTGATCAATGATGGACAGCAGATACCGGTTCCCATTTTGCGATTCAGGCAAAGGTCCCACTACATCTACTGAAATGGCCTCAAACGGTTCCCTTGGGATTGTTGTCATCGTTAAGGGTACCGGACGATGTTGCGGATGGAAACGCATTTGCTGGCAGACGTGGCATTGCCGTATATATTGTTCCACGTCTGCCTGCATTCCCGGCCAATACACTCTACTCTTCACCTTTCGCAATGTTGTGTCAGCCCCAAAATGTCCTGCCCATGGGGTTGCATGAAACAGCCGTATGACCTCCATTCTGAGGGTCCTCGGAATTACTGCTCGATGGCGAATCTGAGTTTCGGATCCATTGATCACCTGGGCTTCCTGGTAGAGTACGTCGTTAGGTCCTAGGAAGTAGTGTGGTTTGTCCCACTCATCCGTTCTAGACATACTCTGAGGGTCCTCTAGAAGGAGAAAATATCGTTGAAGNCATAGCGAGTTTGTTTGCCCGAAGGGCAAACAAACTCGCTAGTATAGCATAACGAGCATGAACCGTGGTTTTCCTTTTTCTCTTTCTGGACTCGCGTCTTTTGCAAATCGCGTATGTCAAGCCCGAGACGATGACTAGTAACGTGAGGGCGACGAGCGTGAGTATATAGGGGCTGTGCGTGTGGTAATGATCCGAGAGCTGAGCTAATGCAGCTGTATCTTCCTGTTGATTCATTGATCCCGAAACCGGCGAATCAAAGATTTCACTGTTAAGTCCTCCACTTTCGGATCAAACCATAGTTTCTGTGCATGAGTTATTTATTTTTGTACTGTATATCTCTTTGGCTACGGACACTCAAGCGGGATTATTGGGGTCCTCTTCTGCACCTGAGTGATTAGTATGAGCCTCGTGTGATTCCTCGTTATAGGGTCTAGG
Organism: Darwinula stevensoni; assembly: GCA_905338385.1. Lineage (NCBI taxonomy): Eukaryota > Metazoa > Arthropoda > Ostracoda > Podocopida > Darwinulidae > Darwinula > Darwinula stevensoni. The sequence continues at coordinate 6,401 of CAJPEV010005510.1, forward strand.
TGATGGCTATACGCACCCAGCGATACATCGACCTAACAACGCCGATGCCCTTAACGGACCTCTGCAGTCATTCCTTCCCATTCCTTATCCCCCTCATCATTGTAATTTCCGCATTTCGTGTGGTTTTCTTCATCCCTTTTATCTCCACGATATTCCATTCCCTTTCATGATTATTCCCTTCGAGTCCCCTTGGTCCTTTAATTTTTGGGCAGGCTATCCTTATCTTTGCAGTTTATGGATTATCCCTTTAATAGAACTCCCTCTCTTCCCATTCCTTACCTACGCTATCCATCTCACGCGAACCCCAAAATTCTCCACTCCAGTCCCCGGTCTATAATTGCCTTGTGTATTCGTATTCGGGTTCCCTCACGATCGTTCTTATGTCCCTCGATACCGGTTCCCTCGAACGGAGAGGATATCGATGGGTACCACGTTGCTCCAGCGGAGGTCCATCCTCTTCCCTTTGTAGTTGCAGAGGTATACGTTCGACTTCATCGTCTCCTCTCTGAGCTGAACCTCGTCGCGAGAAAACATTGGACAATCTCCGTCCAATCTGTCCCAATCCCCTTAATGGTTGATGGTGACGCTGAGATGTTTCCTGAGGCAATAAAGCCACGCGCTCGGTTGCATTTTCTACTAACGGATCTGTCATCTCTTCCGCCGGTCCTTCCCGTGAGTGCGGTACTCGTATGGGTATCTCTGGCCCTCTTTCTATGTATCGCGCCCCCGATCGATGGACCCTAGTTGGCATTTCAGACTCTCTCTCTATTACGGATCAAGTAACTCTTCTCTGGATAGGGGTTTCGACGGATGTTGGCATATCGACTGCTGATGCCATCGATTGAAAACCACCTCCAAAAGGGAGGGGGATCGTGAATGGAAAAGCCTCGTGGCTGAAGTTAGAGAGATCGAGCGTAGCTGTTCTAGGATTCCAGATACGCTTTCCCTGCGAAGAGTAGTTCTTCATCGATTCGCTTTCCGGAATCTCTGTCACCGGCTGCTCTGGCTGTGGGTAGAAGTTTCGCGGTCGCGTATACGGGACAGCCTTGTTGATGTGAATCCTCCGAGTACTCACTCCCGGCCCAATCCCCTCTATTTCTAGATTTGCTGGAGGGTATTTTCGAATACTCCGATATGGCCCGATATGCTTCGGAAGGAACTTCGCCGTTTGCCCAGGTTTGGGCGGTCGCTCATTTTTGAGCATTACCCAGTCTCCTACCTCAAATGAGGATTCTTTTACTTTATTCCTCAGATTATAGTACTGTTGTCGTTGTTCTGCCTGATGTTGTAATTGTTGTCTAGTATGCTCGTAAGCCTCTTTCAGGTCCTTTGGCATTTGTTCCGTCCAGGAAAGGTTCTCTTGGTACTTTGATGGAGACGGTGATAACAAGGCGTCCTCTGGAAGCCGCATTTCTCTTCCATACAACTGATAAAATGGGGTCTGACCGGTGCTTTTGTGCAATGTCGACCGGTAGGCCATCAAGATGAAAGGGAGATATCTCTCCCATTCGTCTTGCTTATCATGCACGAATTTCGCCAATGATTCCTTCAAGGTGCGATGGACACGTTCCACGGTACCATTTGACTGGGGGGTATAGGCACTGGTATAGATCCTTTTGACATGGCATATGGAGCACAATTCTCGAAATATTTCCGAGGTGAAATTCGCTCCAAGATCGGTCGTTAGATATTGCGGGGTTCCATGTCTCGCAATAAAATGCATAAATGTTGAGGCCACCATTGTGGCTGACTGGTTGGGCATTGGGAGCGCTTCATAGTATCGAGTTAGGTGATCAATGATGGACAGCAGATACCTGTTCCCATTTTGCGATTCAGGCAAAGGTCCCACTACATCTACTGAAATGGCCTCAAACGGTTCCCTCGGGATTGTTGTCATCGTTAAGGGTACCGGACGATGGTGCGGATGGAAACGCATTTGCTGGCAGACGTGGCATTGCCGTACATATTGTTCCACGTCTGCCTGCATTCCCGGCCAATACACTCTACTCTTCATCTTTTGCAATGTTCTGTCAGCCCCAAAATGTCCTGCCCATGGGGTTGCATGAAACAGCCGTATGACTTCCATTCTGAGGGTCCTCGGAATTACTGCTCGATGGCGAATCTGAGTTTCGGATCCATTGATCACCTGGGCTTCCTGGTAGAGTACGTCATTAGGTCCTAGGAAGTAGTGTGGTTTGTCCCACTCATCCGTTCTAGACATACTCTGAGGGTCCTCTAGAAGGAGAAAATATCGTTGAAGATCTTCATCCTTTTGTTGTTCATTTCCTAATATGGACTCATCCAGAATAGGGTCATAGCCTAGCGCTTCTTCTGGACCTTCATCCCGTTGGATGGCTCCTATCGTCTCAGTATTTCCCTCAGCTGATGAACAATTTCTACTTAAGGCATCGACATGTGGGAGGGAGGTGCCTGAAGTATAGTCAACCGAGTATTCATAGGGTGCCAGTGCCAGACTCCATCTCTGCAGTCTAGCTGACCGGCAAAGGTTATTCCCTTCTAGAATATATTTAAGGGGGCGATGATCAGTTCGGATCCAGAAATGCTTTGGCTGTAAAAATATATGGAAGGTTTTGATCCCAAATAACACAGCTAGCCCTTCCTTTTCCGTTACTGTATAGTTGACTTCTGCAGGCATCAACTGTCGCGAGGCATATGCAATGGGGTGTTCGGCCTTCCCGTCTGGGTCATCGAACACTTGAGATAAAACGACACCAAGTGCGAATGCACTTGCATCGGTAGTGAGAATGAATTCTCTGGCGGTATCTGGTGATTTCAGTACTGGAGGTGAAACTAAAGCTCCCTTCAACGTCTGAAATGAACGTTCAGCTTCTTCGGTCCAGAGAAACGATTTATGTTTCTTTAGAAGCTGTGTCAGTCCTCTAGCCTTTCCTGCGAGATCTGGGATATGCCTTCGGAAGAAACTGGCAAGTCCATAGAATTGACGGACCGCCTTTTGATTAGTGGGTCGAGGGTATTGCTGCACAGTCGCGAGCTTCTTTGGGTCCGGACGAATCCCATCTGATGAGATTACGTGTCCCAGGTACTCACAGGATGTTCGAAAAAATTTGCATTTCTTGGGATTGAGTTTCAGATTAACTGTAGCTAATCTGTCGAACACTCGCTGCAGAAGTTCATAATGCTCCTCACTGATGAGATTACGTGTCCCAGGTACTCACAGGATGTTCGAAAAAAATTGCATTTCTTGGGATTGAGTTTCAGATTAACTGTAGCTAATCTGTCGAACACTCGCTGCAGAAGTTCATAATGCTCCTCCTGGGTCTTGGACATCACAAGAATGTCATCCAGGTAGCATATCACCCCCGGTATGCCTCTCAGCACTTTTTCCATTACCATACAGAAAAAGGCAGGAGCAGTTCTAATCCCGAAAGGCATAACATTGAACTCGTATAGTCCAAATGTTGTGCAGAAGGCTGTTTTACGGCGATCCTCCTCTCGGATCACCAATTGATGGTACCCGGACTTCAAATCCAAATTACTGAAGTATTTCGAGTCCCCCAATTTTGATAGCGCTTCAAACATATTGGGCAAGGGCATTTCCATATTTATCAGCTTCTTGTTGAGAGCCCGGTAGTTTATACAAAAGCGCTTCGTGTTGTCCTTCTTTGGTACTAGTACCACAGGAGCCACATAGTCACTCTGGGACTCTTTAATTATTCCTTTTTGGAGCATCTCTTCGACTCCTTCTCGAATAATCTTTTCCTCTTCCTCTGAGACTCTATAGGGCTTTTGCGCTACCGGCCTGGAATCAGGTAATGGAATTTCAAATTCCACAATATTGCATTGACCAATAGGATCTCCCTCTCCCGCGAAAACCGTGCGATTCCTATCCAAGAATAGTCGTAGGTCGGGTTGGATGTTAGCAGGGGTACCTGTCATCTGCCACTGAATCGCCCCTGAATATGGGGGTGTCTGTAATGGCACCATCGGGAATGTCAGGAAGTGTGGGTCCAATGGGGCAGTCGGATCCTCCTCCGGAGGAGGTCGCCGCGGTGGTCGCCACACCTGAATCATCT